>VZTB01001921.1:90805-132277 GCA_013397245.1 Thryothorus ludovicianus
GTGGACGGACACTTCAAAAGGAAGAAAAATCTGTGGTAGTCTGTGAGACAGATGTGATAGAAAACTACTGATTCTGCAATGTCTTCACTCTTGGGAACTTAAAAACAGTTCTTTTTGTCAAGTAAAGCAGTAATTAAGTCTTGGAGAAGTATGATGGTACATACGGAGATTTCTGTAATTATGTTTAACAGTAACAATTCACACAGACTTGTTATGTTTCATCTACAGAAAATTTTTGCTTTTTTCCCCAACCTGCTTTCTTTGTTTTGCAGCTCTGAAGAAAGTACACTTTCAAAAATAACTAATTTTAAATTGTATTCTATGCCACTCATGAAGAAATTACAATGTGTTTAATTATTTGTTCTCTTAAAGTTAGAATGTTTCATTCAATTAAGTATTTAAATAGACCTACTTAAGCAAACCTTTACCCAAGAAACTACCTAAGTACTTGGGAATCTGTTTCATCTTCCCTGCTGTCTAAAAACATCTTGACAGATGGTACAGGTGACATTACAGTAGTGCAGGAGGCCAAGGGCTGATACATCCATTAACAGCAAGTTTAATCCTGGCAAGTGAAATGGCAGGTGCCTTCACAGGCCAAGTGCTCCGTGTGAGCTCTGCTTTAGGTGGGTCTTGACAAAGCCTCACAAAAGTGTGCCTCTGGGCTGTGCCTCTCAGCTGATCCCTGACCTGCAGGTATCAGGCTTCTGTTGCTCCCAGACAGAGCTGTGTCAGTCATGGATCACCCTCTGAAGAAAAGATATTTATCTAGTTTCTGTGTGCCATTTTTTATTTCTGGTTCTGCTCTGTCTCTGCCTTCTCCCTCCTTGAACTGTGGTAGCATTAGAAAAAAATGCAGTATAAAAGTAGTGCTAGTGTAGTTGGAATAGAAGAGTATTTTCTGCTCTTGACTTTTTTTTCACTTTTGTTTGTTTTTTTTTTTTTCCAAGGGTGAAATTCACAGAGTGAGGTCAGATGGAGCCAACAGGACAGTTTTTGCTCCAGCAGCTGTTATTGGTGCTCCTCTTGGTCTGGCACTAGACTGGATATCAGCAAACCTGTATTACAGTAACCCAGGGACGCAGTCAATTGAGGTAATTATGTAAGAGGGACAACTGGAAAATAAGAGCTTAGACTTTTCATTGCTATATATACAGGTTGAAATCAGTAATATTTATTTCTTGAAAAACTTAAAGTAGATGTATTTTAAAGTGCAATTTCTCTGTAGAAAAATACTTTACAAACTTGAACAGAAACTCAAATTTCAACATAGTCAGAAAGATTGAAAGTGGTGTATTCTGACACTTTATTTATGCATGGATATATCCTGCAAACTTTGTGTATAAATCTCTCTTTTTGTTTTCTCCCTACAACTCCTTAGGCTTCTAGTATTTAACACACAACATGTTTGATGACTATAGTTACTATTGCTACTATCCTTACTTCAAATCAATGAGCCCAGTGCAATGGCTGTGATAGTAAAGGAATCCTGAATGCAGTAAGGTCCATTCCCAAATGCTTTCTAACATATTATGTAGCTTTCTGGAGACAAGCAGTCTCATGGTATGTGAGGATAAAATTGTCATTTACAGTAAGAAAATGGAGGGTAAGTAATACATAATACAGTAATGACTGTGAATAAACCCAGTCATTAGTGTTCTTTCTCCAAAATACAAATGCCTACTATTAAAAGGCAGCTAATTTGAGCAAACGAAACAGGATGCTTCCTAAATTCAGAATTTCATCAACCCATTCAGGCCTTGAAGATATTATGGAAACTGAGAGATTAACTATTTTTATAGCTAGGAGCCTTCCTTGTTGTCATAGACAGGTTCTGGGCAGCAAGTAGCTCCATCAATGCATGTTAGAGAAGGGAGATGGTTAGAGTACAGAACAATGGGCTTTTTCTTCATGATGTTTGAGAAAATCATCTGCAGCTTCAACTCCATGTTGATTTAGGCTTCATTGCTGTAACTTGAAAATGTACCGTCAGTTTTATATTGCACAGTCTGATAAGTTCAATGTTTGCGTAGGTCCTGAAGCTGCATGGTGACATAATGTACAGGAAAACACTGATTACCAATGATGGCACTTCTCTGGGAGCTGGCACACCAATTGGTTTGGCAGTTGATCCAGCAAGAGGGTAAATTTCCAAAACTGCTGTTGTATTTGTTCATGAATGTATTCTCCATATTTTTCTTGTTTTCTAGGGTTTTCAGATTTCATCCTGGATTTGACATGGTTTTGTTAATTTCATATTTGTACAAAACTTATTTTCTGTTTTTAAGCTGTAAAAAATAAGTGCATAGCTTCCTGTGTATTTAATTGAAAATAAAAACCAAACTCACTCTAAAATGTTGCAGCCACCTGTGAAACAGAATTATTATTTTCTCCCTTTTTGTTATAGTCAGAATACTCTAGTGCATTTACCTGCTGATGGTATTGTGGGTTGATGTAGGCAAGGTTATGGATTTCTAAAAATTATTTCAGAGGCTTTCTTCTCTTTTAAGAGAAGCAGGTTTGTCAAGAGAACAAGGATAAGAGCTTTCTCAAATAAGCTCTTTTTCATTGTGGTTTGATTCAGCGTGAGCTCTGTTCAGCTTGTGCTGAAGTGTCTGACTGTCAGCAGAATTGGTTTTAAGCGTATGCTTAAGCAAGTCTGGTCCACTGATTTCTCTTGCCAGTTTTACTAACAGATCTGATAATGTCTGTTACAGGAAGTTGTACTGGACAGACCAGGGAACTGACAGTGGAGTCCCAGCAAAGGTTGCCAGTGCAAACATGGATGGCTCAGGCATACAAACCCTCTTCACTGGCAACCTGGACCATGTAGATTTCCTTACCATTGATATTAAGGAACAAAAATTGTACTGGGCTGTCGCAAGCACAGGAATGGTAGGAGATTTTTTTTAATAATTGCTTCTTTACCTGTCTCTATATCTGTGGTTCACATGAATTATTCAGTTAGGTTTTCTCTTATAATTGGGAGTTACAGGACGAAACAAAATCTGGATAGCTGTTGTTATTAAATGCCATCAGAAGTATAAGATCAGAAACCATATACTGCCTGTCTTTTCTTCCTGCCTTGTGCCTAAAGATTTCATGTACAAAAGAGATTTTGGTATCATGCGTTGCATTTTAGTTTTACAACACTGACCTGCTACTGTAAGAAATGTAATCTTAATCTTTAAAATGATTTCTTAGATTGAGAGAGGCAATGTGGATGGTACAAATCGTGTGACTCTGGTGGTTCATCTTTCTCATCCCTGGGGAGTTGCTGTGTATGGTACATTTCTGTACTATACTGATCGAGATTATGAAGTAATTGAACGAGTTGACAAGGCCACCGGCGCAAACAAAGTGGTACTGAGGGATAATGTGCCAAGACTGAAGAGCCTACGTGTGTATTACAGAGACAGTGAGTATTTGCTAGAGAGGTTTCAGGATATTCAACTTGCAGAAACTTGAGCTTTCCTTAGAAACAGAAAAAAGTTTGCTCTTTCAAAGGAGATGCTTTGATTTGGCTTTCAGGAAAAGTGTCAGAAGCATTTTGCCTTGTTTTGGTAAAGAGCTGCTATACTATGTAGTTAAGGCATCTATTGGCTCATGTAGTTTTACTAGAGTTGACTAAGAAATTTTGTTACTTTAGCTTCAAATTTGTTTTATCTGATTGCTGGCCCCATTGATCTTAGATTACAAGAGATCAGTAAACTCATTGCTAACACATCTAAAATGTATTATGATTAGGATCTTTATTTTTGTCAACTGATTATTAATACTATGCAAGTGTATGAATTTGGGTGTATATCCATGGGTGTTCGTGATGATATAGTTGAGACTTGTTTTGCCATGTATGTCTTTTGCAGATTCTGCAGGTTCCTCAAATGGCTGCAGTAATAATGTTGGAGTTTGCCAGCAGCTTTGCCTGCCTGTACCTGGTGGATTGTTCTCCTGTGCCTGTTCTACTGGCTTTCAGCTAAATCCTGATAACAGAACCTGCTCCCCATACAGTTCATTTGTAGTTGTTTCTATGCTCTCTGCAATTAAAGGTTTTAGTTTAGAGACATCAGATCACTCTGAAGCCATGGTACCACTGGCAGGAAGAGGTATGTGAATATTATAATAGAAAAAAATCTTGTCATGCCTAGAAATTTTGGCATTTCTTTCTAGCATAGCACATATTTTAAATAAGTTAGTTTATATAAAAATGATTAATCAATACTTTTCAAAATATTTCAGGACGAAATGCACTCCATGTGGATGTTCACATGCCTTCTGGTTTCATTTACTGGTGTGACTTCAGTAGCACAGTTTCTGCTCAGAATGCCATACGTAAAATTAAACCTGATGGTTCTTATTTTAGAAATGTTGTTACAAATGGAATAGGACGAAATGGGATCCGTGGCATTGCAGTTGACTGGGTAGCAGGTAAGCACAGCTGAATTTAGGAGAATGTTATTCTTTACATATTATAAAATTTTTAGGCTAACATAAGCAGATTCTAATGGAACTATTTTGAATGGAAGTACCATGGTTCTAACTTGGTTTTAAAATCTAATTGATATAGATGTAAAGGTGAAAGTTCTTCGGAGAAGATGAATAGAGCCTTTTCTCTCCTGATGCTTTAATATTTGTACATAGCTGTGTACTACCATTGTGAAAGCATGTATCAGAGAAGAATGCACAAAACCTATCTTATGAGATTGTAAATAAGAAAGGACTTTTCATCTACCCTCATATTACTATGTACACCTATTATAAGTTATAATGGATAGTAAAAAAACAGAAGAAATACTTTATCTTTAAACTGTAATTTCCACATGTGCACTTCCTGTTCCTATTTAAACATATTAGAGATTAATTCAAATATTGACTCTTCAGAAAGTATTAATCAATAGTTGCCATTAATACTTTAGTTTTGTATATGTGTACTGTATATATGTTATATATATGTATATATGTGAACTGCAGAAGTTCTTCAGTTGATTGATATGCTTGTTGAGATGAGTTTAAGGATAATCATCTTCTGTAAACACTTAATTTAGTTCCTGTATACAATCTTGTGCCATAACATGGATTTCATAGTTACGTGTTTTAAAAGGCAACTGTACTACTGATACCCATGGCAATCCATGAGGATTTAGAAATTAATTGATTACTATCAGTTTGTGTTCTTTCTAATTCATCAGACTGCAGGAAAATACCTTATGCTTCCAACTACTAACATATTTATGATGGCTATTCATTTTGTGGTTTGGTATTTTAGTAGCTTCTGTTTCTGGGGTATTGATGCTAATATTAACTTTTTCATTTGCATTTCTGATTTGTTTTGTTTTGATTTTTTGCATACAGGAAATCTTTATTTTACAAATGCATTCCTGACAGAGACTTTTATAGAAGTTTTACGTTTAAACACAACTTACCGCCGTGTGCTTCTGAAAACTACCATAGACATGCCAAGGCACATAGTAGTTGATCCAAAAAACAGATATCTCTTCTGGGCAGATTATGGGCAAAATCCAAAGATCGAACGTGCATTTCTTGACTGCACCAACAGAACAGTTCTTGTGTCTGAGGGCATTGTCACACCTCGTGGCTTGGCCATAGATCACAGCAATGGCTATGTTTACTGGGTGGATGACTCCTTGGATATGATTGCAAGAATTCAGCCCGATGGTGGTGATGTTGAAATTGTACGTTATGGCAGTCGCTATCCAACTCCATATGGTATCACTATCTTCGGAAATTCCATGATCTGGGTGGATCGAAACCTGAAAAAAGTCTTCCAAGCCAGCAAGCAGCCAGGCAATACTGATCAGCCAACAGTAATAAGAGATAACATCAATTGGCTAAGGGATGTTACAATTTACAACAGTGATTTCCAGTCACGTTCACCCCTTGATGTCAACAACAATCCCTGTTTGGACAACAATGGAGGTTGTTCTCACCTCTGTTTCGCCCTCCCTGACATTCAGACACCAAAATGTGGTTGTGCCTTTGGAACACTAGGCAGTGATGGCAAGAGATGTTCCATTTCAACAGATGATTACCTGATTTTTGCTCTTGAGAATGCCCTCAGAAGTATCCACCTAGATCCTGAAAACCACAGTCCTCCCTTCCGCCCAGTCAATGTGTTAAGAACTGCTGTGGCCCTGGATTTTGACAGCATAAACAACCGAATATATTTTACACAAAGTTATCCTTCAGGAACAGGAAGAATCAGTTATGTTAGTGTTTACTCAGGAATTGGCTCTCCAACTGTAGTTGCATCTGGTAAGTGCACTGAAATATGATACAAAGTAATCAGATATTAATAAAAATGACCTGCAGCATCTACCACTAGCTCAACTGGTATTTTTATGCTGGAGGTCAAGGCCAACCACTTAGTTAAGATGTCTAATAAAATGCTCTTTTTCTTTCTCATTTTTTCCTTTTCTGAGATTCTTATTTCATCTTCATCCCAATGAAATGGAAATATAAAACTGGATAGATATTATTCTGTATATAAAATGATACATAATAAATTAAAAATATATAAAATAAAATAATATAATGGAGGCTGGGAGGATTCCTGGTACTTGAATAGCAACGAGAACTTAAATCTGTGTGAGGGGAAGGTCTTTGTAACACAGTTGTATACCCAGATCTGCCTGATTCCCAAGTATTACTACTACAGGTTTTTAAGTGGACTTGCACTAGTACCAATGGCATTTCAAAGAAGTCTTTAGTGTAGCCAAATTATAATAGATCAAGAGTGCCACAGTATCTCAGGAAACTCTGCTGAGCTTGCTGTGTTTGCTTGCATGTGCCTGAGACTTGGGGACTCCAGATGGCATAGCCTTTGACTGGATCAACAACAGAGTTTACTACAGTGACTACCTCAACCAGACCATCAGCTCGATGGCAGTGGATGGATCAAACCGCACAGTGATCGCCCGGGTGCCGCGGCCGAGAGCCATTGTGTTAGATCCCTGCAGAGGGTATGTGTTACGCTTTGTTTTGGCTGCAGGTGAAACTACAATTTAGACCTTCACCAAGACTGCCAGACAATATAAACCTAACCCTTTTTCTGTTGTATTCCTTGAATGCTTCTGAAGAATTCTTGTTTCAGTATCAAAATATTTCCTGAGAGGATGGAGGCATTACTGTATGATACTGTGCTTTTAATTTCATTACCAATTATACTGTGTAATAATTAAGAAAGAAATTAACTGACTTTACTGGATTCACATAGGAGCTGGAAAAAGTTTTCTGAAGTTTACTGCAGTGGACCCCAGCGATCCTTCTAGAAAACTCCCTTGTCAATGTGAGCCAAAATAGAGGAAGAAGATCTTTTCCTGTAGTTTTACAATACACACTTCAGTGAGGGACATCAGGGAGGAAATACCACCAAAAGCAGAGTTTGTGAGTTTTGTTTTATGAAAAAAGTAATCATGTTATTGACAGGTATATGTACTGGACTGACTGGAGTTCAAATGCAAAGATTGAACGAGCCACACTTGGAGGAAACTTCAGAACACCTATTGTGAGCACAAACTTGGTGTGGCCAAATGGACTTACCCTGGACTATGAAGAACAGCAGCTGTACTGGGCTGATGCAAATCTGTATGTATTGAAAACACACTTGTTGGTTTACATTTGGTTAATATTTTAATATCTCCATTATTTATTTTTCCTCATTTCTTAGCTGGTTTTGAGCATTTCTGTTGAATTTGATACTTGACATTATAGAATGTTAGGAGTTACTTAATAGCAATGCAATGTCAAGTTTTGATATTGATGTGAAACTACTGTGCAATAAGAAGTTATATTACATCACAGCGTAGATTTGGTTCTCTGCTTTCTGCACTTGTCCCCGCTGTCAGTTTGTTTGTCTTACATGCAATTCAGGACTTTCATAAGTGTCTGACAAATACAATCTCAGTACACATTTTACAGTATTCACTGGTCATAGTTAATGCCTGTCACCTGTGGAATTTGGCCTCATATTCTTGCTGTTGCCTACCAGACAGAGCTCTATCCTTGAATTTATGCTGCAGAATATCTTCCATCAGTAGGAAAGTTTTAATGAATGTTTTCGTTTTCTAAACATTTCAATTCACCCATGGTCTCGGAGACACCACTGCAGCAATCAGACTTTCCCCTCTGATTCCTTCAGCATAGAAGTTCTTTTTCAGACTTCTTTGTTGTATTAGAAGAGTGTTCTCTGTAATGTAATAAATCCCATGGCCTGTGTCTCTAAGGAATCTTCTGGGAGGAAGGTGGCTGTTTGGATTTATCTGCATGCAGAAGGGCAAGGCACTTGTAACGAGAGGTCTATTTTAAGAGGAATTCTGGATGTCAAATGAAAAATACACTTTTCTCTTTCAAACTCTAGTTAATGGAGGTGGGGGAGCATATAAGCACCCAAGATATTGGTGAACACTACTGAAATGCTAGTTGTCAGTTGCTGGACTAATTAGGGCATGGTTTTATACATAAGTTAGAAGACTCCTTTCTTTTAAGATGTCATAATTTCTTTGTTATTGTAGGCAGAAGATTGAGAGATGCACTCTCACTGGTACAAATCGTGAGGTAATTGTTAGCACTGCTCTGCATCCATTTGCAATGACAGTATTTGATCAGCACATATATTGGACAGACTGGAACACACGAAGCATTTATAGAGCTAATAAGTATGATGGTTCAGATCAGATTGTAATGATCATGAATCTTCCACAAAGACCAATGGATATTCATGTCTGGGCAAAAAGTAAGCAGCAGCAGTGTATGAACCCTTGCAACCAGTTCAATGGTGGCTGCAGTCACATCTGTGCACCAGGTAAGCTGTTTTCATTGATGACTATTACTGTTGCCTGTATTAGAGTTTAGACTAGAACAATTCTAGTCCTCAATTTCTAGTCATATGAGGACAGCTGAAATATTTCTTAGTGTTCACAAATCTTTAATACCTATTTTATTTATAAATGCAATCAAAATGATTGCCATTTAAGATCATGGTTGTGTCTGAGAATCGTCACAAGTAAAAATTATGGGTCTCTCTAACTTAAACAAAAGCATTGTTTTCTAGAGTTTGAACTTTCCTTGGATGAGACATGGAGTGCCGCAGGATATGCTTACCTTAAGAGTATATACTCTTACTGTATAGCAATCAGATGTTTTCTAGACATTTAAAAAAATTATGGTTGCTATTTCTTTATTGCTTAAGTGTTGCAAAGCTGTTTCATGTGTTGTATGCTTTTGGAAGTTATGATCCTTGACTTTGAAAAATAATTCAGTGCCTGTTTTCATTTGTAGCATCTTAAATACCATTAAAGATCTGTCCTGCCTGAAAACAACTCAAACTTCTCATTAATTTTGAGGAGAGCAGTTTTTCTATTGCAAGAAATTTTGAACACTTGCTTTTATTTTGAGGGATAAAGTCTAATTGGTGATATTTGAAAGCATCACATGCCATCTTGCTGCCACTAAAAAGGCATTTGGACAGCAAGCAAGTACTAAGATACTCCAAATTTTGATCTCAGTTCCTCTAAGGAACTCTTAAATTATTTTTGTGGGTTTTAATGGGTTTGCTTTAAAAGTCTGGCTAAGTCACCACACTGCTATCTAAGTCAATAGATCATATAGGAATTATGAAAATTTCTTTGCCTTTTCCAGTGTTACAACTATGAACGCTTTGATAGAACCCTATATAAAACATCAATGTTAAATATGTTTCCTTTTTTTGTGTCCTATTTTTATTTTTTTAAACTGTCAAACATAAATTTAGGTCCAGCTGGTGCAGAATGTCAGTGCCCCTCTGAAGGTCGCTGGTATTTAGCCAATAACAACAAGCACTGTATCGTGGATAATGGTACCAGGTGTGATACTGGTTTCTTCACATGCCTTAATGGACATTGTATCTCTGAGCGCTGGAAGTGTGACAATGACAATGACTGTGGTGATGGCAGTGATGAGTTGGAAAGTGTGTGTGGTAAGCATTTAAAATAACTGCTTTAGAAAGTATACTCTGTCTTGCCTGTTCTGTAGTCTCTGTCACTTTTATGGCTTTATGATCATGGATCTCATGGCTGTAGTTTGGAAACGATCCCTCGCTTGCTTACAGATTTGAGGTCTGAATGACTAGTGGTTTCCTTTAGAATCCAGAAGCACTGTAGTACTGAAGTTTTGTCACGTATAGCCAATTTCTAATTTTTTAATTAAAATATGTATTTTACTTTTCATGCAGTCCGTTTTGCAGCTGTGTTTGCCGTGGCAGGTAAAAATATTGTGATTTTACTTGTTACTTTGTCAGAGAACTTTGATTATATTTTATCCACTTTTTTTTTCTTTTTAATTTTCTGCAGCCTTCCATACTTGTCAGCCCACAGCTTTCACCTGTGGCAATGGGCGATGCGTACCCTATCATTACCGCTGCGATCACTACAATGACTGTGGGGATAACAGTGATGAGCTTGGCTGCTTGTTCCGAACCTGTGACTCCCACACAGAGTTTACATGCAATAATGGAAGGTGTATATCCCTTCAGTATGTCTGCAATGGAGTAAACAACTGTTATGACAATGGCACATCAGATGAGAGGAATTGTCGTAAGTCGAGCCTTAGTACCTAATGCCTATTTGAGTCTGACTCTCTAGACAAAGGAGGAGGGGGAGTGTGGTTTAATGGAAGAAATCTGACAAAAAGGATAAAAGTTTTTTAAAATTTACAATGCAGGTACTGTTTAGTGTTATTTTAAGCAAATAGAATTGCTAAATCACATTCTGGAACACCCTAAGATATTACATAATAAATGTTGCTTTAAGTAGTCTGCCTTGAAGCAAATGCTCATGAAGTATGTAATGTTAATTCTTGTGAGTAATCCCATAGGTTTCAAAAAGGTTATTTCAGATAACTTGGGTTCAGGTCTTATACTTTTGCAGGATTAGCCTGGAATTTTACAATAGCTTTATACTTTGTCTCATGCTATATTAATTATACTGTGTTTAATAATCAGGTTTGTATATTGTGATCCCATAATGGCATAGTTTAAAATAACATGTCTTATAAAAGTTATCAGTTATGTTTGCTTTCTTTAAGATGTAAACTGTGATTAGCTCAATATTGGCTACTTTTGCAGGTCATGAAAATAACAGCATAACAGTATTTAAAATAGCTCTAAAGCACTTTTGCTTTTTTTCTCCCTCCTTAAAAGCGGACCGTACTTGCCAGTCTGGTTTTACAAAATGTCAAAGCACAAATATTTGCATTCCTCGAACGTATTTGTGTGATGGTGATAATGACTGTGGAGATATGAGTGATGAGAGTCCTACTCACTGTGGTAAGTTAAGAGAGTTAAGACAGCCTTTGTTGCTTCTCTGATATTTCTGTAATTTATTCCATTGCTCTTTTCTTTTAATATAACTCCAACTGTTCTTAAAACATCTACTTTTGAAATAGTGAAGTTATATATGCATGGTACTATTAGCTCCTAGTTATCTAAATAATTCTCTTATCGAATAAAAAAGATGATACATTTTTGCAGAGTTTTAATATAGCATTTAAGGCTCGTTCCTTTTGCTTATTTTGGTCTGTATTTTTTTTGTTTTACAAGGTGTTTGGCATTTAAGTATTATAGAGAGCTGTCTTTTTCCATAACTTTAACATTAGAATATTTTTCCTTCTAAGTGAATGAATTTGTCTATGGTCTCAAATTTCTCTTAGCTCTTTTATGTGGTTATGTATGCTTTAGCATATGATTTGGTATTCGTTGTAGCTTCCAGTTAGAATATGGAAGTGCCTGGTTTTCAATCAGCCTTAATTAGAAACAAGATTGACTTTGCTAGGACTTTTTTATTAGGTAGTACTGTCCCATATAAAATATTATGGATCAACTTATAAATCATAATGAATATTTTCAGGTTGTGATTTAGTTTTAGTATTGCCTGAGTAGATTATTTTTGCTTTCACTACTTTTTCTAAAGGTGTGTGCCTTGAACTAACTGTGCCACAGTTTTTCTAAAATATGAGCTGAATTTTTGTAGCCAGAATGTGGCCACTTTTATCTACGGACATCAATGTGTCAGGAATATGTGGCTATAGTGAGCCTTGTTCTGCTCATCAAAGGAGTGCTTTGTCCCTTCTACTGTTTGTGTCCCTGCTGAGTTACTTAAATTGAGAAGTGGTGAAAGGCAAAGAAGAGGGAGAGAGAGAATGAGGGATGAAAGAAACACCAAGATGTTAATGTGCAATAGTTAACTGTCTTTGATTTCCATCATTAAAGGCATAGGGAAGAGCAAGTTAAAAGGGCAGACTGAATCCTTCTGGTACTTTGAAACCATCATAGGGTACAGGAAAGTATTGTAACTACTGAAGAAATTGTCAAAACCCCGTATACATGCCAGGATCAAGGAGCTCAGCTGAAGTGCAGAGAGTACTTGCAGCATACTGAGCTGGAACTACTTTGTTTTGTTCTTCACAGCCATTAAGAAAATATTCCTACCAGCAAGTGAAGGAAAATTGGTAGGAGGAGAAATTGCTAGCATGTGATATTACTTCCTTAATGCGCATTTTGATTTCCTGTAAAGCACTGAGTCTGTTAAGCCTGGTTTGAGCACTTGAGAAATGAGTATACTGGAACATGGTCATTTTCCTGTGCACAAATCTCTAAGCATAAATGTAGAACATATGTCCAGTTGCTGCATTGCAATCCTATTTCCGGAGCAAATTCTGTCTACTTACTGGCTGACCCTATGCCTAGGGAGAAAATCAAGCTCGTTTTTTTGCATACAAATATCAAGCTAGTTTGTATAATGAACTCTTTCCAGAGAGGCGGAGAAAAGACATCCTTCCTAGCATAATTTTTTCTCTTTCTTTTTTGGGGACTGTATTATATTTTGCATAATAAATAATTTACATAATGGACTCAAAAGCAGGTTAAAACAAGGTAGCAGAAAAAAAGAAGTCATGCATAGGTTTTTTCTTGCAGTCTCTCTGACTTGCACAAATAGTGAGTTTCGTTGTACATCGGGACGTTGTATTCCTGCACATTGGTACTGTGATCAAGGAATAGACTGTGCTGATGGCTCTGATGAACCTGCCTCTTGTGGTAAGTCTGCACTCAGAAGGTACAACATGGTGGGTTTTGGCAAATCAGTAGTTTGTCTTGTAGGCAGAAGCTTTAATCCAGAGTAGGTGGAAAATAACTGTCTTCTGGGTTTTATTCACTGTAATCTCAGTCATGGGGTAATTTGAGTAAATACTTGAAGTTGTGTATGGAATATGAAGGTTTTAGTCGCAACAGCTGATCACTTGTAATGTGATTATTCTTAATGTACAACCTCCTACCTCTGTAATACTATGATGGTAGTGAATCAAATGTCAAAAAATGAAGTATTTTGGTATTGTTTTGCATGTAAAAAGCAGATGTCTTGCTGTACAGAAAGTGTGCCTGCAGCATTACATTTGGGGACAAAGGGAATGTGGGATGCAGAGAGGAAGAGTGTTGACACAGTATATGGGTATCATAGTATTACAGTAAACAAATCCTGTGTGTACAATAGAAACTGATGAGATAAGCAGAAGGGTAGGATAGGAGGTGAAAAAAAGGACAGTGATTTCAGGGAAGAAGAGAAGGAGCTAACTGAAGTCACTGACAATTGATATTATAACAGTTATTATTCCTACTGTAAAAGTAAGAATAACACAAGGCTAGATTCTTCTTTTCAGCAGGGCTGTTAGCTCACTTTGCACATATTGGAGTTGCACCTTTAGCTTAAGTAAATGTTTTGCATCTTATACATTAACTATTTTACAATTAAGCTTTGATTTTACTTTTCCCTGTCATAAGCTTCTGCCTGAAATACAGTCCTCAGTAGACTTCATGGCAGTGCAGTTTAGTTTACCAAGCACAGTGATTGTGTTCATTTTTAAGTGCCCCAAATGCGGACTTGTTCGAGTGACCAGTTCAGATGTGATGATGGCAGATGTATCCCAGCAACGTGGATCTGTGATGGTGATAATGACTGTGGGGATATGAGTGATGAGGATCAAAGACATAATTGTGGTAGGTGATTAATGGAAGTAAATACTGCACTTTGTCCTGCAGGTATTTTTTAGAAAGATAACCAACCCTCAAACTCTAACCCACTGCCAATTTTTCTACCCTATAAAGGTGTACATTGAGCATGAGATACAATCTTCTTCTACCTTCATTTTCATTATTTTTAATAGAAATTGAATGTTTCACTGGTAAAAAAACAAAACATTGTTCTAATTTTGCAATTATTCTTCTTTGAATTGTTGAGTTGAAATGGAAGTATATTTACCTGGGTTGTGTGTGTGATCTGGGCAACTAGAGCAGCTTCAGTGGAGATGCTCCCTGCTGATCATGCATTGCATCTTGTGCATATTAATAACCACATGTTTGTGGCTTAATATATTTAAAAACTAGTGAACAAAATAAGCATATCTGTTTAGAGGGTGAACAAAGGGGGAGGAGGTTCACCAAACCTAGTCCTAGTTCTTGATTCTTTTGAGAACAGCTGGTTATACTTGTAGTCCTTGCCCTTATTAACTATAACCTCTGCTTGCTCCCTGGAGCACAGAATACCTTGAACAAAATAAGGAATGGAGACTGTTCAGCTCCCAGAAAATCTGGCTGAAAAAGCTTATTTGAGAATCCAGTAAGATGCAGATTTCTGCACATGTCAGCATTGCCTAAGGAATGCTTTGGCTCCCAGTCAGCCCCCATGAAGAGCAATGTGCAGTTTTGTACATGAGAGCATACAGCGATATCTGTCTCTGCATGTGCAGCAGGGCATGGCTCTGTTGTGGATTATGGGTAGATATCCAGGCTGCCACATACACAGAGTATTACTTGGTTAGTGAATGTGCTTTTCCTTCAGCAAACCGCAACTGCACAGCAGCAGAGTTCACTTGTGCCAACAATCGACCCCCACTCAGGAGGTGCATTCCTCGGGCATGGGTCTGTGATGGTGATGCTGACTGCAGTGATGCTCTTGATGAACACCAGAACTGCACACGAAGATCTTGCACAGAAAATGAGTTTACCTGTAGTAATGGCTTGTGCATCCGTACCACATACAGGTTTGTAACTACCCAAGCAGCTGTAGAAGTTCTCAAAATTACTTAGTGTGAAGGAGCTAATTCAACCTGTTTTTTCCCACCATTTATTTGTAATTAGATCTATTTATTGTAAATATTTATCTATTCTGCCTTTATGCATTAGCTTTGACTTGGTAATGCTCTATAATTTTCTGACAATATTCCCATAGCTCACTATTAAAATTTAATCCTTCTTATTGTCACTAGTAACCTCTCCTGAGGTGATTCTGTCCAACCTATAATGTACACAGGGAATATTAGCAGGACTCACAGGATCAGATTATATAATATGACTCCAGTTTCTGAAAGTTTCTTCTATTGGAGCCAAAAATATCAACCTCCTTTGGAAACTGGGAGAGTGTATCTATCCATCTGCCCTGGAGACACTGATTGCCTTCTTATATTTGAAGAGAGGGTTCATTCTTCCTCAGGTGTGATAGGCGGAATGACTGTGGTGACAGCAGTGATGAAAGAGGATGTGTCTATGAGCCGTGTCAACAGCACCAGTTTACTTGTCAGAATGGGCGCTGCATTTCCAAAGCCTACATCTGTGATGGAGATAATGACTGTGGTGATGAATCTGATGAGCTGGAACATCTCTGTAGTACACCAGAAGCGACCTGCTCTCCCCATCATTTTAAATGTGACAATGGAAACTGCATTGAGCTCGTTAAAGTCTGCAATCGGTTGGATGATTGCTTAGATAACAGTGATGAAAAAGGATGTGGTATGTATAGATTTATTTGTACTGTCTAATTTCACAATCTTGGGCACCTTTGAAAAAATACATTCTTAAGACAATTCCTTAATTCCAATCATATTTATTCCATGTCTGTTCCTCAGAAATTAAAATTATAAGAAATGGATATATTAATTTTTTTGCTTTAATTAAGCCATACTTATTATGTGCTCTTTTAACTGACTGTGATGATGAGCTAATGATAAAAACAAAATGTGTTTCATGCATTGTTATGCATTGCCCCTGCATTTCCAAAATACCCCATAGTCCATACTTTGCGTTCAGTGTTTTGTGACGGACTTCAGAGGTGGTAGAATAATTTTTAAAATTATGCTGTTTTATTTTTCCTTCATTACAGCAGCCCACATCCACATTCAGCATTTTCAGGGTGTAGCAAGGAGAGAGAGACAGAGTGCATTGGAAAGTGACTGCACTATTACTCTGCTAGCTGGCTCCTTGAATAGAACTCCTTTCCTTCCCCAGGTGTAAATGAATGCAGTGATCCTTCAATCAGTGGATGTGATCATGACTGTACAGACACACAGACAAGTTTCTACTGTTCTTGTCATCCTGGATACAAACTTATGTCTGATAAACGGACTTGTGATGATATTGATGAGTGCAATGAAACTCCATCAGTATGTAGCCAGATTTGTGAGAACACAGCTGGCTCCTACATCTGTAAGTGTGCCCCAGGCTATATCCGGGAGCCTGATGGAAAAAGTTGCCGGCAAAATAGTAATATCTCCCCATACCTTATTTTTAGCAATCGTTACTATCTGAGAAATCTCACAGCAGATGGCCAGTCTTACTCTCTCATTTTGCAAGGACTGAGAAATGTGGTGGCACTGGACTTTGACAGGGTGGAAAAGAGGTTATACTGGATTGATGTGGGGAGGAATGTCATTGAACGAATGTTCCTAAATGGAACACAGAAGGAGGCAGTGATAAGTGATGATGTGCCCAACGGGGAAGGTATCGCTGTTGACTGGGTTGGCAGGTAAGAAAATACATTTTTTGTCTTTCTAGGCTACTGAAGAAATGATGTGTGAAGGAATTAATCTCCATATGAAATTCCTGATGAGTACTGAAACAGTTTGGGTTGTGGATGCAGTGTTATACAACTGCTCTGAAATTGTTTATCAGCATCTAATACATAACAGATTATTCTCATGTGTAGTATACTGAGATTCTGTCAGACTCTCATCAGTTGTTTGCTGGCAATTGTTGGGATTGGCATACAGGTTTCACTCTGCATAAGCAAAATATTGTAACAGGTCCCAGTGAAGTAAGTAATAGTAAGCCATAATGAAATTTAGCTCCTGTACCAATGTAAAGAGCATGTGTCTTTGCTCTTGAAAAATGGAACTTTAACTGATGCACTCAAACACAACATGATCCACATAATTTTCTGTCAGGAGGCCAGTGTATGGGTGAGGTAATTGGAAAGCACATCTCATTATGGTAAATTTTTAATCACCTGCTGTGTTTCAAAAAGTAGTCTGATTTACTGCCATGGGACCTCTGTCATTATGTGGTGACCACTCTGACAGTGGTCTTGCTGTGTTTCATCTTGCTTTTCAAGTGCAATAATATAAGCATGAAAAGTTTAATTAACATGGATCAGACTGTAAACCAGTAAGAATTGTTCAAAAAGTCATGTTTGGAACTTACATGAGAGTGTTTATATGAATATGTACATATAATAGGTTTTATTTTTAAGCCACTTTGTCTCTAAACCTAATGATAATTAAAATTGGCAGCAGCCTCAAATGCTTTATGATTCTTGGAGAGGTGATGAAGCAAAAGACAAATTTTAACTGAACTGGTTCTACTGCTTCATTTTTGAATTATTTCAGCTACCATTAATTATATCTTCAGTCAGTTCTTATTTAGGTGTTCCAGGCAGGCTGAAGGACAGTACAATGGTTGAATTTTTGTGCTTGTTTTCAGTGCAGAGAGAGGATTAAAGGATACCATGAGATGCAGGTTGGAGAAGACTATTTTCTCCTCCTTCCTGGTGGGAATGGTACTACTTAGTGTGGTGTAGGCAGAATTGTATGTCAGGCTGTTTCTGGAATGATATTGTGGATGCTGGAGCTGACCATCTCTGCAGAGAATTTCAAAATACCCTGCTGTAGTTCTAATTAAATTTCATGCTTTGCTTTGATGCAGGCTTTTAAATAATCATCCCTTCTGCTTGTATAATTTCTTAGCTTACAGCTGTGTGTAATTCCCAGACAAAGTAATAAAGTGTTAGAAAATTCTAGGTGAAGTTTAGATTAGGGTGTCAACTTTTCTTCCTGTTTGATGAGAGCAGAGGTGGCAGCATGGAACAGCTGAGGATTCTCTACAATGCCTTAGAGCCCTGGTCACAGTCCATTGTACTGCATGTCTATTTTCCTGCTCCTGGCAATTGTTGGTAGGACAGAAAGGGAAGAGGGATTTAGGAATTTGTAGGCAAGTGGCATATTATTACTCAACTGGACACCTGCAAGTTTGAATTTGGCACCACTGATTGTGGTTGCAAGAAAAACAGAAATGAAAAGGGCAGCCTGGAGCGTGGTGTAGAAGGGATGTCAATGGAGTATGTATTCCTTTACAGTGGATACATTGCTTCTAGGAGAAAAAAAATTAAAGATGCTGTGAAGCAAAATAAGAGGAAAAAAAAAATTAATAAATTAATTCTAAAATATTTCAGAAAGTTATACTGGGTAGATGCCTACCGAGATTGTCTCTATGTCTCTGAACTTGATGGAAGATTCCGGAAAAAGCTGGTGGATCGGTGTGTGGATGCCAACAATACTTTCTGCTTTGAGTATCCCAGAGCAATTGTTGTTCATCCAAAATATGGGTATGACCTTTCAAGAGTCCTTTTCCTTTCTTTTGCAAATAATCTTTCACTATCCTGAAAATCTGAAGTAAATTTGGGCTGCTTGCATTTAGATTTCTGTGGTGTTAGTTGCGGCTTAGGGAAAATAGTAGCTTGCCTGTTGTGGATCTATATGCATGGCTGTCAGCTACCATTGAAAGTAGAATTTGGTTCCATATGGACTAGAAAGTTTGGATTACAAGGCTAAAAAGGTTGATAGAAGTGTGTATGGTTTGGTAGATGTTGGGGCTGACTCAATTCAATTGTGATTTCACAATTGTCTGCTGTAGCAGTTAAACTAAGAAATATATATTAGCTTTCTTTTTCCTCAATCTTTGCTTTAGTTCTGTGGCAGGAAATATTATATTTGAGGTGTGGCTTCTAATACTTACTTCAACAATCCTAACTCTAAGTATTCATTTGAACAGACAGATTTTCTGGACAGACTGGGCAGATCGAGCCTATATTGGACGAGCCGGTATGGATGGCAAGGAGAAGGCAGTGATCATCTCTACAAAGTTAGAGTGGCCCAATGGACTCACCATAGATTACACCAATGACAAACTCTACTGGACAGATGCCCATCTAAATTATATTGAGTATGTACACAGAAAATATTAAAACAACTGAATGATTGCTCCTGTCATATTGTGGTGGGAGAATTTATAGGTGCTGTAACAAGAATACATACTTTTGCCCACTGGCTCTATAGAAAACTGGAGTCAAAATTTCTGGAGTAGTAGATTATATGAATCATTAGATGAGTCCTCTAATGATGCTACATTCACTGAAATTTGTACAGAAATTACAGTGAAAAGGTTCACACTCTGTACTAAAATATGCAACTTCTATATATCTAGTTAGACAACATGAACCAAAGCAAAATTTGAATATCAAGTCCCTGGTTTTTGATTTTCTTATTTCTGCTTATAGATAAGAATTGAGCTGTAACTAAACTAATTACAATGAGCTGCAAATAAGTTGTGTACAAACCTTTAGAAGATGTTTGAATGTCCATAAGTATGATATGGAATTTCCTGTTGGCAAATGGGATTCTTTGTCAATCAGGAAAAATCTATTCATTGCTTCTAATACTAGAAAATTCCCACCTAAATAGCAGTAAAAATGAGTAACAGTTATCTATCTATTTCAATGATTTTGAAATACATGATACTGAAATACTTTGAAACCAATAATTTGTGTCTATGTTAGTTTTCATATTTGTATTCATATTTACATGCACACATACCTTTATTTTTTGTATTTGCTTCTATTCCTCTCTATTTTAATTCTTTTGGCAACCTTTTCTATGAAAAAGTATTAAAGATGTCTTTTAAAAAATGTAAATTAATTGTATGTGTCTTTCTCTCCTCTCTTGTATTTCATAATTTCCTCATGCAGCAAGGTGGTAGTAAAAATCTTGTCAAAGATAGCTCAGCAAAGGAAGTTCTAAATCAGAAAGATATGTAAAATTTAGGAATATAGGAAGCCTATTATTGTCTTCAGTGTTTCATTATTAGCAGTCTGAATCATCTCAGCAAGCTAGTCTCTTTGTGACAAAAATAACTTACTGTTAAAGCAATAAATGTGCAAAATTTCATTGTTCTAGCTAATGTGCTTCTGTGGGAAGACGATACAGTTCAGTGTGTGTTACTCTATTCCATTTATTTCCCTAAAATAGCCTGTTTTACTTTCCTCTGTATACTAAAATGAATTTGCTACGGATGGTAATCTGTCTCTAGGGCATAAAGAATCTGCAGTTCTAATTGTATGTTTCTGGTCACCAATACTGAAGGACCATAAGCACACATAATATGTAAAGAGAAAAGATGGAAAGAAGTTTTAGCATTTATCTGAATGTTTTGCACAAATTTTTCTTTGTGGAGGTACTCTGACCTGGATGGACATCATCGTCACACGGTATATGATGGGACTCTACCTCATCCATTTGCAATAACAATTTTTGAAGACACGATATATTGGACTGACTGGAACACAAGGACAGTTGAAAAAGGAAATAAATATGATGGATCAGAAAGGACTGTGCTTGTGAATACCACGCACAGACCATTTGACATCCATGTTTACCATCCATACAGGCAACCTTTTGGTGAGAAAACAGATTTGCATTTAGAGGGTCAGCTGTATCTGGAGACTTGTTGTTAAGGACCCTGAGTACATTCAGCTGTTGCCTTTGCTGAGGGGAATAAAATGCGCAGAGTAAATGTAGGCATCTACTTTATAAGTTGCTCTTTCTTTGAAAAGCAATGACTGGTAATGCATAATTTTAAATTAGTTTCTAAAACATCATGGCTTAATAACATAGATTTAATGTATATGAAATGACATATTTCTCTCATGAAATGCCTGCTTATCTAGTTTTGGTTTTCAGCCTGTTATGTTTAAGGTTTCAAAACAGTATTAGAGGAATCTACCATAGATTGAAACCTTTATGTTCTGGAATTTACAAAGTATGATAATATTTATTCTTCTGTTTTACCAGTTAATAATCCTTGTGGCACCAATAATGGTGGTTGTTCCCATCTTTGCCTAATAAAAGCTGGTGGCCAGGGGTTTTCCTGTGAATGTCCTGATAACTTCATGATCATACAGTTTGGCAATACAGCCCACTGCCTTCCAATGTGCTCTAGCACCCAGTTTCTCTGTGCAGACACTGAGAGGTAAGTCCACTGCTCACCATCTCTTTTTCCATGTGTTTTTAAGGATATATTTTACAGTTTTGTTTGTTCAAAAGGGAACTAAATTAGGGATTCCCTCTCTTCTCATTATGAGTTTGTGATGTGCTTGCAGAGAGAGAACCAGGAAAAGACAGGAAGACAGGTTTTCATTTTGGAAAAGTGCTTCTTGGCTGGTTCCTTGAGAAGCACTTTTTTAGTTTTCTTTCTGTTATAGGCATTGCTAATGTAGCAAAGTTCGGATTGTTAGAAAGATGTACTTCCAGAAACCATTTCTTGTTGAATTCTCAAACTGGGAACCTTTTTTTTTTTTTTTAATATATTTTATGATGTGTCTGTTTCTTCTAAATATAAAGCCATTTAGCTGATGGGAGGGCACGTTTCTAACCCCTTTTACTGAGAAAGCAGTGAAGGGAGAGGAATGGTGATATAAGAGCTCTTGTACTGAGGTATCACCCTGGAGTCTATGAGGCACTGTGCTTATTGGGTTGCCTTTTGAAGCAGTATTATAATGATAATCCCTAGTGAAATTTTTGTGCTGAAGTTTGGGTGAATTATTGAGATATTACCATATTAAAAATCCGGTTGGAGATTGAGCTAAAAAATGTCAGTGGGTATTACCACAAATAAACATAAAAATTAAATCATTATTATTGTCTATGAACTTCCCTTCTAGAGGTCCACCAATATCATCTGTTTATCCTCTGTTTCTGGTGACAGTATTCTGGCATATTTTAGTAGCATTTGACATACGAAATAGAAGACATAAAATTCAAGATGTTTTGGATGTTTCAAGAAGTAACACTGTCTTTCGTGCTGTAAAAGAGCAGTTGTACATGTGTAAAGCCATATCCTCAACACAGCACACACTGTGTTCTCATTGTAGGTGTATTCCCATCTGGTGGAAATGTGATGGACAGAGGGACTGTCGAGATGGCTCTGATGAGCCCCCAACCTGCCCGCACCGCTACTGTCCTGTGGGGCAGTTCCAGTGCAATGATGGGAACTGCACAAGTTCACATTTCTTGTGCAATACCCAGCCAGATTGCCATGACAGATCAGACGAAGATCCTGTACTTTGTGGTATGTTCCAACAAATAAATCAGTGTTTTACCAGTATAAAACATGTAATCGACATATAAATTTCATAATCACTATCCCTTTTTCAAAGATGAAAAGTTGAGACAGATGCAGTCTTTTCTAGTCTTGCACCCAGTGTAAGCAGGGTAAAGGAGAGCAAAAATGCACTATTTCAAAACTTAAACAGTTTCTATATCTTCAAAACAGATTTGCACTGAGGTAAATTACCATCTGAGGTATAGAATGTTAGAAGCAGGACTCGCCTTGCTTTGCTCTGAGTAAAGCCATGGTGATTATGGAGAATGTAAGGCTTCCTCATGCCCGGGTCAGTCTAACAGATGTGCTAATTTTCCCTCTATTCTACTTTGTGTGATGGGACAAAATTATTGCATCCTCTGTGTTGCACAAAATCCAATTCATGTGGGAAGATTTGTTTTGGAGAGTAGTGTGAGACAGCAGTCTTATAGAAATGCAACATAGTTATCCTTGTGGAAAAATGTTATCTCCTTAAAAACCTATGCTATTCCACATACTTATATTTAATTTAAAAAGCATATCCTTAGTTCTCTTTTTGTAAATAATGCTGTTGCAAGCAAGTAATAAAAAGCGAAAGGGAAAGCAGTGTGGTTATATAACTGACAGTTTCATTGCCTTCCATTACATTGTGGTTCTAACAATGAGAGAATTAAATGAAATGTCAATTTTAACTGAGTTTCAAATAGCTAAGATCTTAAGTGTGCCACAGGGGAATTTAAAAGTAGAAATATGGTAGCTGTGTAATGTTGGGTACAGAATAATATACTGGGTACCATAAAAATCAGTTTAGGTCTATGTAATTCCTTTTACTCAGTATCTCGTGCATGGGAGCAGCATCCTTCGGTTTAGAACATCAGTGGAAATTACCGTACACTGTTTTCTCTTGAACAGTTTGGCAGTGTATGTAAAAGAAAGTAGTAGAGTGGAGTGTGGCAAGAAATTCTGGAAGTAGCGATAAGTGTTGGCTCCTGTTTTCAGAGCTACCTCAGTTTGCCAGCACTGCTGAGGCCACCTTTCAGTGCTTTGCCCTTTGGGAATAGAGGCTGTATTTTTGTAGGTTTTACAGCTGGTTTTAGCATGGTCTTCTGCTATGTTCTCTGTCATGTTCATTCATAGAGAAACAGGCTCATCAGGAAATACACACCTAAGCTGATAGCATGGCCAGAGCCCAAATGCCACTTAGCTCCTAAGTGGGTGGGAGACCCTGCCTCAATCGTGTTGAATGCTGGGTTTACTTCCCTCTGCTTTAGGAGAAGGTAGTATATGTCTTGTTCCTAGAAAACGGTAGAGTTTTAGTGAGCTTGTCTGAAGATACCTGGGGAAAGAGTGACACATGATGTTAGAAATGTGTACCTTAACTGCTTTAACTGGGCAAGTATATGTGACATTTTAAATTTCTTTCTGGCCGTGTTTTAAGCTGTTGATGTAAACATAAGGACTCAATTGATATAACAGCAGCAGATAATTTCTGTAAGTTTCAGTATCCTAACAGCTGATCTGTATTGTTTCAGCTAATCACCAGTGTGAAACTCATCAGTGGCAGTGTGCCAACAAACGATGTATCCCAGAAGCCTGGCAGTGTGATAGAGAGGATGACTGTGGTGACAACTCGGATGAAGATAGTGCTCACTGTGCCAGTAGAACCTGCCCTCCAGGCCAGTTTAAATGTGACAATGGCCGCTGCATCCCACAGTCCTGGAAGTGTGATGTGGATGATGACTGTGGTGATAACTCTGATGAGCCATTCCACGAATGCAGTAAGTACAGAGCTGTAGTAAAATGCCTCCATGAAAGTGCACTAAAAGCAGAGTGAACCATGTAACTCGATTTTCCTGAGATTGAAAGTTTATTGAAAATGAGAATTTTCTGAAAGCTAATTGCATTCATGTAGTAAAGGACGTTAGGAAGCATAGAGACTATGTAATAATTTACTATTTATTCTTAAAGGGGAGAAAGTTTACTTATGCTGGCCAGATTATCAGAAACTGGCAGCATCTCACTCTGACTTTCTTGATGCTAAGATTTTCTTATACACTCTAGCATGTATCTCTGAACCAGTGGGCATCTTCAAGAACTTGTGACCAAGTTTTGCCATCTGAGGACAAGTTGTCTCCTCTGGTTCCCATGTTTGGGGCTATTGCCAGCATCACTAGCTCTGAATAGTTGAAGAAAAAATACAATGAGTGTGATTTGATTCTGTGATGGGTTTGTAGCATGTGCAGAATACAAGCAGCATAGATTTGAAAAGACAGTAAAATCAGGTACATTTAATGCTTTTTCTTTTACAGCACTGAAATTAGCAGATAGCTCTTTTTAGTCAACATAATTGACTGTAAGTTATAAAAGTTTAGGAGAGGCAGCAAGGAGAACAGTTAATGGCTAAGTAACACAATGAATTTTGGCAATTGCCTCTTTCAGTGGGACCTGCTTATCGATGTGACAATCACACACAATTCAGCTGTAGAACCAACTACCGTTGTGTGCCGTTGTGGGCAGTGTGCAATGGGAATGATGACTGCAGAGACAACAGCGATGAACAAGGCTGTGGTAAGTTTGGAGAAGGCCATTTCTACATAACTTTGTGCCTAAAATATTTCTCCAATTTGCAAACACCCAGATTTTCTGGAAGTGTTCAATAATAATGTAGCTGGGCAAAGATTATGCTAATGTGTGCTGTTTTGCTGGTGAACTGTCTACACTGCAGAGGAGATGACTTGCAGTCCTTCTGGAGATTTCCGTTGTGACAATCATCGATGTATCCCGCTGCGCTGGAAGTGCGATGGAGACGATGACTGCGGAGATAACTCTGATGAGCACAACTGCAGTGAGTTCTTGTTTTGTTTGTAATTATACAGTCCCCCTTTTGACTTAAATATCCTTCTATTTCTAATGAGAAAAGGGCAGACAGCTCTCAAATGCAACCATTCTTTGTTTTATGTAGTAGTCTGTCTTTTATTTGCTGTAATACCACACTGATATCACAAGGATGCATTCTAGTTACATAAAAACACGGATCAATCCAGCCATCACAATAACAGAAATTCCTGTTTTCCACTAAGAAGTGACATTTGAATTTTGTCCTGTGTGCAAATGTATAGTTTCTTAAACAATGATAGTAGATCTTCTTTTTCTGATTTGAATTAAAAACTTCTATATAATTCTGTGTTGAAACAAAGTCTGCAGTGATTTTCCTTTTTTCTGTGTCGAGAGGAGCATAGACTATCTACCATGTTTAAGGAGTACTTGGGGCTAATGATGTTTTAACATAACTTAATTTTAAAGATTTTACCTTATTATCTGCCCACATTACTTTTGTCTGGTTCAGTGAGACTTGTGAATGTTTAACTCTACATCTGGGAAACTTTCCATATTTGTACATTGATTTTAAATTAAGGTCCTCGTGAGTGCACAGAAAGTGAATACCGCTGTGACAATCTGCGCTGCATTCCTTCCCGCTGGATCTGTGACCATGATGATGACTGTGAAGACAATTCAGATGAACGTGACTGTGGTGTGTATTATCCAAATGCTATCTCTTCTGTGTTCACACTGTTGTTTCTAACATGATAAATTCTTCTGCAAAATGATCTTTTATGGGGAACATCTCAGAGGAATAATGTTCGCCCTGTCGCTTTAGTTACTCCACCTAAAGTAGAGTAATACCACAGAAGTAATACCTCAGTTTTAGTAGTCTGAGATTTTCCTGTGTTTTTTAGAAGATTGTTCTCAAAATATAAAAAGTTTATCTGTCTTTGAACAAGACATTTCAACAGTGACTTCTGAATCTTTTCAGATCTGAGAACCTGCCACCCGGGTTATTTCCAGTGTGATAGTGGACACTGTGTTGCAGAGCGCTTCAGATGTGATGGAAATGCAGACTGCCTTGATTTCTCTGATGAAGCAACTTGTCGTGAGTTATAAGCTTTGCAATTGGTGCTCATTGTGCTCAATTTCAAAAAGATTTGCACTTTTCCCTATTTTTAAGTGTGATGACTCCTTAGAGGTATAGAATTCTGCAACGCTCAGTGATGTTAGTAAATATAATATGGGGTTGGACTGAATATTTTTCATGAAAATATAAGATTTTTATTGTAAATAAAAATGTCATAATTTTCTTTTCTTCAGCAACACGGTATCCTAATGGTACATACTGTCCACCCATGCAGTTTGAATGCAAAAACCATGTCTGTATTCACCCATACTGGAAATGTGACGGGGATAATGATTGTGGAGACAACTCTGATGAAGAACTTCATCTTTGCTGTAAGAGTCAGGATTTATATTCAAATGAACAATATGCTTGATCTCTACATATAATAAATCAATTAGAAAATAAATTGTAATTATATGGGATGAGTGCCAAGAATTTTCCTTTATATGGAAGTTCACTTCATTCTCTGACTACTTCTTACTGCTTTGCAGATGTTTGAATATGTGGTTATGAAAGTAGGGAGAAGCATATCAGTGATAAGGTCACTATTTCATGTTTTCAAGCTGGTCATCAAAAATAAGAGCATCAGTTTATATTGTCACATTCAAAGCTGTTAGTGCTGTCAGAACATCCTTGTAAATACGGCTGAGAAGTCCTTATTTGAGGTCTAGTAATTAGGTGTTGGAGGTGCTACTTACACTAGTTTTGTCAGTTATGCACTTAAATAACATGCTGGATTTCCAGTCAATTTAGTTCATAAACAAACCTAGAAACCTCAGTGTTATATGTAGTTAGAGAATTTGTCTTTGGCCAAAGATGAGGTAGTGTCTTCTGATAAAAAAATGTGTAACGTCCTAACATGCAATCATCAAAATATGCAGAAAATATTTTTTTGTCTGAATGCCTCCTCACATTTTGAGATATACAAAACAGATAAGTGTTCCAAGAGTAAAGTGATATGAATAATTTGTGACCCAGTGGCCTGAAGCATCAAAGTGTGACTGAGTGACCTCTGTGCTTTCAGTGGATGTTGTTTGTGAATCTCCGTTCCGTTTCCGATGTGAAAACAATCGCTGTATATACAGTCACGAGCTGTGCAACCAGGAGGATGACTGTGGAGATGGAAGTGACGAGAAAGAGGAACACTGTATGTTTACACAGAATTGAGCATCAAATTCAGTAATCTTGGTGTGCTTAATATTTAATAATATCAAAGGGATGTCAAAGTTAATAATAAATAATGAAAACAAGACCTCACTATGAAATAATTTGAATTATGGTTATTGGTACTATGTATTTATAGCTCTCTGTACAAGTAGCAAAAATTGGCAAACATTTCTGTAAAGTTAAGAGCATGATTTTCAAAACAATACTGTATTTTCTTATGAGCACCAGCTGCATTTGTTCATCTTATTATGAACTTCACTTAAAAAGAGGAAGAAGAAAGAGTTTGGCTGCATAGTAAAATTGGCATGGATGGCCAGCTGGGACTTTCAAATAAAGAAACAGATAGTTCCTGAAGTTGTGGCACTGTTAAGCACATATTAGCTGTCTTGATATTTAGGCCCAGACCCTGAAGCAGCTCTGTTAAATATTAACAATAGGTTTTTGCCCTCAGATGTCTTATGTAGTACTCACTGACTGTGCTTTACATATTCGAGTTTAATCATATTTTTGGTTGCTTAATGATATTATTTGCTCGTTTTATTGTCCAATATTCTAAAAGTTAATAGTTTACTAATATCTTCATAATTTCTTGAAATCTGCAGTAGATGTATGAAGTATATCATTAAAGGATGTTAGTAAGTTTACACTATTTAAAAGAAAGTTTAGTTGACTATTAACACAAAGAATTCTCCTTCTGTCTTTTTTATAAAATAGCAACACTTCTCCCAGTTCATGGACATGTGACTAGAAATCAGAATGTTACATCCTGATGATGGTTTTAACTTTATAAAGATTTCCAAAATAGTCTTGTCACTGTTTTACCAGATGGCATCAGCTTCCCTATCAGCAGTGCTATCTGTTGGTACTTTGTGGTTTAAACTGTGACAGAGGAATATTTCTTTTCTTGACTGTAGGTAGAGAGCCAACACCAAGACCTTGTAAAACTGAAGAATTCAAGTGCAGTAATGGAAATTGCATTCCCCTACATTATGTCTGTGACAATTACGATGATTGTGGAGACTATTTTGATGAAATGGGCTGCAGTAAGTAATAATATCAATAAAATGCAAAATTACAATGCTGTTGAAATAGAATTTTCTGGAACTGAAAGCAATGAATGTTTTTTCTTGAATAGCATACTAAGAAGTATTGTTTTTTAATTAGTCTCTGTGAATATCTTTATTGTTTTCTAATAAGCCTGTTCTAGGATTATTCAGTTGGCAAAGACAATATTTACTGTTTTCATGCTTTCATTATTTTAGTTTATCTTGTTTAAATTCTCTTCTGTTTTCCTTCTTTTGTATATGTCTTCCAAAAATATATAAATGTGCTACTTAGAGACATGGCTTAGTGGGTCTTGACAGTGTTTAGTTTATAGTACAACTTGATGATCTTAAAGATCTTTTCCAACTTGAATGATTCCATCATTCTGTAAAATTCAGTGCTCTTAACACAGTCTCTTTTAGCCTTGGAGTATTTATCCATCACACAAAAAAGGTTTGATCTTGGTTTTGATCTTTTTTTGAAGTGGATTGTGTTACAGAGGCAAGAACATCCATCTATTTCAACCATAATTACAATAGACCAACACATGGAGTTATTAATGGGCAGACTCTGAGCTGATCTATGTTCCTCTAGCCCTGTTATAAATAAAAGTATATTAAGATGCTTCTATTTTCCTTTTTACAGGCAGAGGACCACAGAATTCTTTAAGGACCACTAGTCCTCTGCCTGCCAGCCCTCTCAGATCCTCCAAACAGCTTTTAGTAACTATTTATTGTATATTTACTACCATCCATTTAAATGTAAAAGCTTTGACTTGAACTTAGAGATGAGAGGTATTCCATGGACTCTCAGAAAAAACCCAAACAAAACCCTAATTTTTTAGGTAAATATATAGACAACTGCAGAGTGGTAATATGAGCATACACTTGTAATTTCAATTTGTCAGGCTGTGATGGTGTCAAGTGTGCCAAATGCTTCACTGGTGATTTGCAATCCAGCAGACTTGCAAAACACAATAAGTATTTGCAAAACACAAATAACTTGGAAGCCTATAGTGTAGTCCATTTTGAAGCAGCTGATTTCTCTGTTTCAATTACCATCCCAATGATCTTTAGGTAATATAGCCTAATGAAATGTCTTGATGAAAATATAGAAGTGTAAAAAGGCCATGAAACAGTGTGAAACAGACACCTTCTGATGTCTGCATTCTGCTCTGTGGGGATAAATGTGAATACAGATCAGATGGTAGCACATGGAGCCTTCCCAACATGAAATACCCACTGTAATGAAAGTAGAATATTTGTGTGTGTATGTGTACAATGAATTTATGCTTCTACATGTATATGAAATGGAGCTGTTTAAACTTAATTTAATCAGCACTGGAATGTGTATATACAAAGGAGATAATCAGCTTAATGTAAAGTTTTTGCCATGCTTCTGTATCTTTTCCTCATGATCTTCCAATCAGCATACTATTTAGCGTCTCTGCTTATATAACAGATTAGCATTTGTACTGAAGTATTTTATGTCTATATAGAGTATATATGAATCAATAGAACTCTGTATGTACATTCAGAAATTGATCATTTTCATTATCTTTTACAAACTGACTATTATCCCTGACTTGCCTTCCCATTATAGGAATGTTTTAAAGGGCAGTGCATTCTGTGCAATGACCTGTACTGACTGCAGTAGGCTTTAGATTAGTTTTGGCATGAACTACATGTCATCTTCTCTCTAGTTTCCAGATGTTAATAATGCATGTGTTATGCATGATATCAATAGGGAATATTTCTTGTTCAGCTGATAAGAAAGCATTGGATAAGAAATGTTGGCAAAGTTAGGACTTCGAGTCAAATCTCTTAAATTCTGCAGTTGCTGCAGATTGATGGTAATGTGGAATGTAATTTCTGTTAAAGAAGGTGTGCTCTAATGATTATGGCTCTTTTCCTGACCCTCTGTACTACTTTATAGTTGACAGTTCTTTTAACCAGTAGTTACCATTGTCTTCTAATTTTAGTTAGAACAAAAGAAAAGCAAACTAACTTCATCTATCTGAAAACTATTTTCAATTGTAATAATAATAAAAATTATTATGTCTCCCCTTTATCACTTCTTTTTTTGGTTATAACTGTATAATTTGCTTTCTTTCTTTCTTTTTTCTTCTTTCAGATCCTGGAACTGAGCGAACTTGTGCAGAAAATATCTGTGAACATAACTGTACCAATCTGAATGAAGGGGGCTTTATCTGTTCCTGTAGGCCAGGGTACAAGGCCAGTGAAACTAATCGCAACTCCTGTGAAGGTATTTTTAATCTTATAAATGGCTTCTCACTGATAAGTGTTCAGTGACCTGTCACTTCATCATTCTAATGTGACCATTCATTTTCATTCTAATAGGATTTTTATATATTTAGCAGATGCTTATTAGGTCACTGATCTTTTAGAGTATGTGGGGAAGGCACAAACTTCATGGAGTAAAGATGACCAGCAGGGAATCATCAAGGTTGGAAGAGGCCTTAAAGAATATTCAGTCCAACCACCAACCCAGCACCACCACTGTAACCCCTAAGCCATTAAACTGTCACCCAGCACCAGATGCAGCTGCCTCTGAAACACCTCCAGGGATGGGGACTCCACTGCCTCCCTGGGCAACCTACTCTTATGCCTGACCACCCTTACAGTGGAAGTTTTTTTCTAATATCTAATCTGAATTTCCCCTGTCTCATCTTAAGGGCATTTCCTCAGCTCCTCTCACTGCAGGCAGTGTAAAAGAGACTGGTCCCCACTTCACTACACGCTCCCTTCAGGGAACTGTAGAGAGCAATGAAGTCACCCCTGGGACACCTAGAGACTAAACAAGACAGAAATCAAGTTTTAGGAATCTTTTCTCTTCTTGTGTTTAGATATCAATGAGTGTGAGATCTTTGGAACATGTACCCAGGACTGCAAGAATTCCAAAGGAAGCTATGAATGTTTCTGTGCAGATGGCTTCAGGTCTGTGGGTGATCAACAGGGGAAACAGTGTGCAGCTGATGGTATGTTAACTGATAGTGAGATTGCTGCCTGTAAAGAGCAAGTGCAGTATAGCAACTTAATGAATATAATCCTCTCTTTTATAAGAAGAGAATAATGAAAACCAAACCTTATTCTGTAAGTTAATGGTATCTGTGTACTCCACCTATTCCATAATCAGTACTAAAAGTGCTCATCTCTGCTTCCAGTTGTAAACATTAGAAATAATACCTTGATCTGGATGCCTGCCTTAATTTCTCCTGAAATTTTCTGCAATCAAAAACCTGTTGTCCTGTGGTTGTCATTAGAAGGAAACTAGTGTTGGCTATTCCAGAAGTTTAGATTTTTTTCAACAAAGTAACGCATCAGAGAAACATTGCACTAAACTGGCACAAGTCAAAGGCTATGTGATGACAGATTGCCATTCATTGCTCGTGGACTGATGCACTCAAACAGAAGAATTTTGACCAGTGTTTTAGATCAGTCATTGGCTTTTATCATGCCTCAGTGCAGTGACTATGTGTGGTAGTCCTTGAATAAGCAGGGTTGACTCAGAAAATAATAGTAACAGATCAGTAATAATAAAAATAAAGAGATGAAGAAAATGGAAAAAAGTGATGATGGAGCAGCATTATATAAAAAACAAAAACAATACTGTATCTAGAAAAATAGTCACACTTTAACAGCTCTAAGAGATAAATGATAGAAATATGGTGTGCCTAGTCAAATAGTAAAATCTTCAGAACAGAATGCCTGTGACCAAACCTACATGCTACTGAAGGTTTTGAAACCTAAAAATTATTTGTAGTAATATAAAAATTGCTGTAAGAAAATGAGATCTCCAGGTTACTCATCCAGAGGCCAAGTTCAGCAAATATTTACTGCTGAGCTTTAGGCTGGAAATGCAAAAGGACATTTACACTTCAGATTCTGCCTAGCTGCCTCTTTATGCCTGTGTCAGAAATACAATTCTTTTACACCATTCTTTACAGGTTTTATTCGGGAAGCATTTAGACACACAAAGTGTTGAAGGCTAAGTGATAGAAGATAATGTAATTGTAGCTGGTAATAATGAAATTTGTTGTGCCTAAGTTTTATTTCTGTGTATACCCAGAACTCTGTCCTGCTTTGTAGTACAATCTCACAGCCCTCATAAATGAGAGCCACATGGGATGTTATTAGGCTAACCCAAAACTAAAGTGTGGCCAGGAGAACATTCATCTGAATGTGGAGACAATACAATGCATAAACCTTAAGGTAGAACTCAGACATGTCATGGCTTAAGAGACTGGCAATTTATTTGTACTTTCAAAATTCTTTGCTGTACTTTAAGGCAGAAAGTAGAACCACATAGGGTGTAGCATTCTGTTTTTGAGTTGTGGTGATATGCCAGCAATGTAATGTTTAAGAATTTTTAAGGAATTTTGTCTGCACAAGATCTGTGGTGAAAGGGATAATGCTATCCCCAATGGTAAGCATTTCAATTTTTATGAATTTTGCAAAGCCATGAAGTTTGAATAGCTCTGAAGCTTTAGAAGTGGCCCTACATTTCCTCTGCTTCTTGTACAGATACAACTTGTGAAAATCCCATGTAGTTTTAATTAGAAGTGACTTTCACGTGTTTTTCCTAAAATGAGAAATACATGAAAATGAATGAATGGTTGTTTCCCAGGTAATCCTCCGTTGTTACTGCTGCCAGATAACGTGCGCATTCGAAGGTACAATATCTCATCAGAGCAGTACTCTGACTATATTGATAACCAGGAGCGCATCCAAGCTCTGGATTATGACTGGGACCCTGAAGGGATAGGCCTGAGTGAGTATGCTCATACTCAGCCATGCAATGGTTGGTTTAAAAAGATGTGTTTCTGCAGCATGGGTGTTTAATTTACACTGGAAAGCAAAATCAAATTAGATCAACTGGCCAGGTCTCTGTTGAATGTGCCCCTCCCCTCTACCCATTCTCCAGCATCATTGTGGTTTCTTTTAATGCTTTAATTTAATTTAGCTGGATTTTGATCTGGTTTTCCTTTCACTTTAGTCTGAGTTTAGCTGTAGAATTGTGGCTGGTTAGGATTATGCTGCAATAGAAAATTGTTATTCATTAACTCCTTGCTTTTCCTTTTGCCTCTGCAATTCCCAAACCTGGCTCAAGTCTTGCAAGAACCAACCCTTATATTAAGCAGGAATGGCCAACAGATCCCTTATATTTTTACTTCTTCCTCAGGTTCCCTTTTTTTCCTGTTTCCATAGGGCCACTGTCCTAGGCCATACTTCCTCCTTAGGGTTATGAGAGTCTAAATTACTCTCAAAATCATATGTAAAGCTTTCAGACCTAGGATCTTCTGCTCTTGAAAAATGTAATATATTTCTTGATAATCTAGCTCGAGATGACTTTAGATATGTATCTTGCATATGATGGATGACTCTAGAATTTACACACACAAAATGTAATTTAGTTGAACAGACAACACTTATAAATAAATGGGGCTGGTAACTTCACACAAGATCAGAAAAATTAGAATTTTCAACAAATATATAATTTACTAGACATTTCTCATCTTTTTTTAAGGTATTGTGTACTTCAGCATTCTGGGGCAGGGTTCTGAGTTCGGAGCCATCAAACGTGCTTATCTCCCCACGTTTGACAGCAGTAGGAACAATCCAACAAAGGAAGTTGACTTGAATCTCAAATACATAGTTAATCCTGATGGGTTAGCTGTTGACTGGGTTGGAAGGTGAGTACACTGAAAAGCTAGAAAAATGCTGCACCTTCAATGTGTCAATTTATGAATTTGATCAGACTGTGCAAAATGCACTGTTTTTTTTCTTCTTTATGAGCTGTCTCTATTATGTCTAGTCTGAAGGCAGTTCAGAATGATGTAGTAAGCTGTCCTTGCCCAGAAAGCAGGTTAATAGATGTGCTTGTGGCTGACTGCATCACATATTCTGTGCAACTGGCAGATCAGTTGTGCGCCAGTAAAGTCATTATGCATGAGCCTTCATGTCAGATGGATTCTTCTTCAATGACTTAGGTACTCTCCAGGGAACAAGCTTTCTTTGCTGTCAGAAGGAAACTCCCCAACCCACAATGGATTTTTATATTTAATCTTTGCTCATTCCTTACCAACTCTGTGCTATATGAGCAATCCCAAAATAGAAGTACCTCTGAAGTTTGATGAATAGATGTATTTTCTCAGAAAATGGTTATGTTTTTGTAATTGTGTTGCAGAGCTTTTTCTCCCTTTTGCTTACTGTGAATTTTTTTAGCTTAAAACATGATAATCTTTTTAACTTAATCATAGAAATAATGAGATCTCTCCTTATATTTGCTACCTTGGAGAAGAGCTGGGACAAAGTTGGGCCTGACTCTTGGAGTTTGATATTTCTCTGTCATTTCATCTTGCAATATAACTGTTAAAGGACATGGTGGACAGACATAGCTCTAGTTCATGTGGTATTATGTTGAGAGGAACCTGATGTTTGTAGATGAACACTACGAAATGATTCAGTCAGGATTCTGTTTGAAGCTGAAAGGACAGAAGTAATAGAGTTTAGTCAACCTTCTGAATGCTCTTGCCAGATTTTGGATACAAAATGATGAGAAAAAGTGAAAAATTGTGTATTTTCTTCCAGCAGTTTAGAGATAGGTGTATTAGGGTCTGGGCTAGCCCTCAGATTATTTTGCTGTTTGCTTCATAAACTGGAGGTACCTAGAAAACAAAATGTCTCTGAAGGCAAAAGAGAATGTCTGAATTCTGTTCACAAATTAATATGTTCATGAGAGCAAGCATCCAGGATATATATCACAAGCCTCCTGGTGAGGCTCCAGCTTCATTTTGATGAGCAACTTCAGCACTTCAAATATCGTGCTGCACTGATTTCAGAACAATGTTGAAATGTGTTTTAAAAAACCACGTGTAATTATCTGCACATTATATAAAATGTTACATATGGTTTGGGACATTTAGTCTTGCTGTTTATCTGCCAAATAGAAATTACAGTATTTTTTCACATTCCCAGGCCAGCTAGGAGATAATTTATTCAAGCAGAAGGCACTGTGTGATTAGTGAATATATAATAATGAGTTGGTTTATTATCTAAGGTCAAAAAAATCATAAAGGCATGATGATAAAGATAAACAAAATTCAAGGAGGAGTGGACTGAGCACCCTGTTTATTAGGACTAAAAGCATTTTCATCTGATGTGGGAACAATTTATTCATTAGTATCTCTGTCAGAAGACAAAAGTCTAGAGAGGAGCTGTGAACTAATAAGCTGGATAGCTCCAGAGCTGCTGCATAAATTACATGATAAATGAATTTTTACTTGTAATGAACCTCATCATCCTGGAAAACAGGGTCTTTAAAGATGCTTAGTAGTTACTTCCACTGCTTAAAAGTAACAATGAAAGTTTTCAGTAGCCCTTCAATGAAGATTGTTTGACAGGGGCCAGAGATGCTGCAGAAATCTTTTCAGAGGAAAAAAATGAGTGAGCCAACAGGTCACATTTGCTAAACTTACCTATATTTAGGGTCTGTATATTCTATACAAGTTCAGTAATCAATGCAGGTTCATTATATTAATTTTGTTCAACTTTGATAGTGTTTCTTCTTAATTTTTTTCAATTCCTCTTCCAAGTGTAAACTATTTACTTTTGGAATGTTTTGTGTTTTGTGTAATTCAGACATCTTTACTGGACTGATGCAGGGACTAATCGCATAGAGGTGGCAAAATTAGATGGACGCTATAGAAAATGGCTTATTTTTTCTCAACTGGATCAACCAGCAGCTATCGCTGTAAATCCAAAACGTGGGTGAGTACTGCAGGACTTAACAGAATTATTTCCAATGCTATTCAAAACCAGAAAACCTCACAGTGTTAAGTTTTTCAGAAAGGACTAAGGGAATGTTTTTGGGAACTTCCTTTTACTAACATTGCAAAGTTTTTGAGCATGGGAAAGCATTTTAGGATTAGATTTAACACGGATGCCTGTGTTGGTGACAAGGCCAGATGGTTCAAATAAAAATCTCTCTTCTACATTATTATGTGCCCACCAAATTTCTCTGTTACTACTGAAACAGGGAAATTGATGGGAATGTCTCTTCACCAGCTCCAAGCAAGACAGTCATAGACTCCTCCGTGGGGAAAAGCAATGTACATGCACTTGTACATTCAACAGCTAGACTTGCTGCACCTTGGATTAAATGATAGATCATGAGATATTGTGATATGTGCTTCTCAGTTGGAGTACAGCAGCATAGCTCCCTGAACTGACGTGGATGCTTCAGCTTTATTGTGACTAATGAATGTTCTTTCAGTATTTATTTTTCAGTGAACTCTCTGTGACTTTTCCAGTCACATCTGCAAAATGTGCAGGTTGCTGAACAGCATTTTTTCCTATTACTGAACTTTTCCATGAAATTTCAAAGGATAATCACAGTAACCAAATTCTAACCATCTCCATTTCTCATTCTGTCCTTTCAGGTTCATGTATTGGACTGACTGGGGAAGGCAGCCAAAGATTGAACGTGCCTGGATGGATGGACAACAAAGACAAACTCTTGTCTCTGAAGACCTTGGCTGGCCAACTGGTCTTTCTATTGATTATTTGAACAATGATAGGATCTATTGGAGTGATTCTAAAGAAAATATAATTGAATCCATGAGACCTGATGGGACAGACAGAACCATTGTACTACATGGAGGTAAGAGCATACTATGCAATTAATAGTAACCAAGATGTGTTCTAACAAGCACTTAGGCTTCAAAAGTGGGGCAACTTTTGGGAGCTTTTCAAAATTAAGTCCTGGTAATGTTTTCTCCTTTATAAGTGATCAATGGCACACCAGGCTCAGTGATGCCTGGTAACTGGACTCCCTGAGAGGAGTTTGTAACTCAAATAGAAGACAGTGTGGAAAACTGGATTCTTGCTTTTTTATGTATACTATTAATCAGTATTAATCAGTGTGGGCACTGAGACATGAAGAGGTCAGGCACATGAAGATATAAATATATGACTGCATGTGTCTTAAAATGGAAGCAATAAATAATGTATTTAAGTTGAGGAACAGCAGTTTTGTCTGTTCTACTGGAGATTTGCTTGCTGACAGTCTCATTTGGTTCCTTTGAGAAGTAGGCAGTCCATACAGCCTTGATGTCTTTGAAGGCCATTTATATTGGATAGCTAAAGAACGAGGAGAAGTCTGGAAGAAGGATAAATTTGGAAGTGGAGAAAAAGTGAAAGTGCTGACCGTAAATCCATGGCTTACCCAAGTGCGCATCTATCACCAGCACAGATACAATCAATCAGGTGGGTAATCAGCATCCCAGTGAGCCATTTCTTGCTGTGAAATTGAAGTTGGTATTGATGTCTGCAAAGAGCTTAGTAATCTCTTGATAATGTGTCTATTAGTGAATGATAATATTAGTTTCTGAAAACCTAAAAATTAAATAGAGGCTGACAAGTATTTTCTGCACACTTAAAATGAAATCAACAATGGAACACCACATACTGGTCTTTTGAGTTTCTAAGTTATGACCCTGTCATTTCTCTTTTCCCCTCCCTCATGAGGACAGTCATAATATGTATTTATCCTGGAAAAGTGCTGATCATTTAATACTTGGAGTAGTTTGTTCCTGGTGCTATATGGGCTCTCAACAGCCATTGTCTCTCCCTTAAGAATTTAAAGGGTGTAAGAAAAGGCAGCGAGAAGGTTTTGGTATAAATGTAGTGTGTTGACACAACTGACTATGGAATTACCCTGCCTTACCTGAGGAATATGCTGCATTGCTTCTTCAAATCTTTATCACTTTTTCAGTGCCTAATCCTTGTAAAGATGTCTGCAGCCACCTCTGCTTGCTGAGACCAGGAGGATACACCTGCTCGTGTCCTCAGGGGACTCGGTTCCTAGAAGGCAGCAGCACAGAATGTGATGCAGGTAGAATAATTTGTCAAACTGGAAATGAAAGAAACAGAAGCTTTTCTTTAGGAATACAAATGCATTACTGAATTAGAAGTATGGAGGGATAAGCTAACTGATGTAGTAGATATTGGTAAGTCAGAACATCTGGCTTTTATTCTCAGTCATCACTGATTTGTGGTCATCTTTTACATTTTATTTAATATCTTTGCATAAAGAAGGTTATACTGATAGAGGTCTATCAATCCAACTGGACCAGACCCAGCTACAAAAATGGTCACACTTTCTGATTTTTGTTTTGAAATTCCAAAGTATTTTTTTAAGAAGGCATTGATTTCAGAACTAAGAATTTCTCACAAGTTGTTAACAATTTTGTTTATATCATAGAAACTTAAAGCTTACAGAACTCAAGAGTGTGGACAGAGATAACTTCTGGATAATTATACCTTGGAAAGCCTTTTAGTCATTAGAATTTCATGCTTGGTTGTTGCATTGCAGCAAAACTCTCATAGTGCTTCCAGGAGCACAAATCAAATAGAATTTCTCAGCCTTTACTGAGAACAACAAAAATACCACTGCAGGATTTCTATTTCTCTCTAGCTGAGAGTCTGCATTCTTAGCTTACAGTGGTGTGGGTGGTAGCCAGATGTCCTTGTACTTGTCCTTGGAACATATCTTTAATGTTATGATTTGTAACATTGTGTCTGGCATCTTTCCTATGGGTAATCATCTCTAAATCTTTTTGCACTGAAAATATCATAGCTTTTACACTGCCTTACCTCTAAATTACATTTTCTTAATAATTATTAGTGATTTTCCTATTTCCATGTGGTGTAAGCTGCAGAAATAGGTTATAGTAATATGTAATAGTGAATGAATTTATGCAATGTGTGTTTAAATTAGAGATCAATGATAGTGTTGATTGCATTTGCTATTTGCTGCTTATTGCTCTGGGAACACTGAATTTGATACTCTTTACTCAAACTGCTTTACATAAAATGTTTGGGAATTAAGAAAACTGTGCTTGTACAGTGACAAAACATAGCTTTTGTACATACATTTAGTTTATTTGGCCCCATTTCAGCTACTGAGAAACAGCCTGTAAAACCTCTGCCTTTCCCATTTCTGTACCTCATTTACTTGAAGGGCGTTTTACCTGTAAGAAACATTGTAGCAACACACTTCCTTCCTCTGGCTGAACAATTTTGTGACAAAATAATATGATCTATGTTCATCCTTAATCTGTGTCCTATAATAATGTCTCAGATCCAGGGCTTTTCCTAAGTACACTTTTTTGACAGTATATTCTGAGCTCTTACTGAAGACCAGTATGATTTTTTCCCCACTTGATTAAGCATTACAATAATGCTCTTTTCTGATGCATTTCCATCCATTGCTTCTCTTCATAAGTAAATGCATTCCAGTTTGTCCTTCTCTGTGCAACTTCCTGCTGGTAGAATGGAAGAATCTGGACAAAAGAGAGAGAGCATTGCTGCTTTCTGAATGGAGAGGTTTGAAGGGTGATGTTGGTTGTATTGCATGAAAAAAAGAAAGTGAGCAGACACACAGCTCTTGAGCTGACTATGCCTACACTCTATTAAGTGGTTATGTTCTGAGGAGAGGTTTTGCTTCAATTAATTTAAGCTGGTTTGGCAGAAAAAAATAGATACAAGAGCAACAAGCACATGTGCTATCAAAACCAAAAATTCTGAAAAGCAGCCTGTGAGTTTGCATATGCAAGATCTATAGAGACAAAGAAAATGCATTATTGGTATTATTTAGTTTGTTGAGGATGTCTTGTTAATGCATATATGGCTTCTGAATTTTGCAGCTATTGAATCCCCTCCCACAATGCCACCAGCTTGCAGGTGCATGAATGGTGGCACATGCTATATAGATGAAAGCAGTCTTCCCAAATGCAAGTAAGTCTATATGTTGTTATGGTAGTCCTGGCTCAGACTGTGCTGGTTTAGTCTCATGAAACTCTTCGAAAGCTGTTGGAAACACTTCAGAAGGTGTTATATGTATGCAGTAGCATTTTTATAACTATGGAAAAAACACATGCATAAAAATATCAACAAATAAGTAATGCAAATGCATCAGTTTGGGGAAAAATCCCAAAACCAAAACCCCAAAAAGACAAACCACTGAAGATTCTAATAAAATGCTATACCCCAAAATTGTAACAATGGGAAAGTAACTTTCAATAAATGCAGCTTGGAACAGCCAGCAGGTGCCACCAGTGATCCACTGAAACCAGACCTTCTGACTCAGCACTTTTTATTTCCACTTTTAGTTCTCTGAATATAGGAGGCATATATTTACATACAGTCAGTGCAATATATAATTACTGAGCATGGAGTTAAAATTTCTGGGTTTTAGATAAATGTTTCAGAATATAATCATAAAGCTGAGATCCCAAACTTAATTAAAGCCATTCAGTCAGCTGTCCTTGCATTTACAGATGTTCTTACGGATACACTGGGAATTATTGTGAAATAGGATTGTCAAAAGGAGTCCCTCCTGGAACAAGTAAGCTTCAAGAATATATTGCACTTGACATTTGAGCTAAAGAATGTGTAATACCTCACCATGATACCTGTTCAGGGTCAGGCTTCTAATTCTCTGGGCAATTTCTTTGCACTGGACTATGCTTGCTTGAATATTTTCTTATTCTTCTTTCTTTGACAGCAGCAGTAGCAGTGTTGCTGACAGTCATACTAATCATAATAATTGGAGTGTTAGCAGTTGGAGGCTTTTTTAACTACAGACGAACGGGCTCCCTTTTACCAGCGCTTCCCAAATTACCAAGGTATGTTTTGAAGGCTTTCAGAGCAGGAATGTCTATGAACTGGAAATGTATATTTGTTTCTAAATCTTTCTGAAAAATCTTTTTTTTTTTTTT
>VZTB01001921.1:132299-207662 GCA_013397245.1 Thryothorus ludovicianus
TTTTTCTGTGTGCCTATTTTGGTGGAATGTGGGAAGTTCAGTGTTGCAGCAACTCCAGTGAATTTTTCATTCTTATGAGAAATTTTTCATTTCAGTCATTGGCAAATCTTCATAGTCCTTGCACCAATTTCCCAGTTATAGCTCTTAAATCAATCTAATTAAATCACTGTGATTAATAATATGAATCAAGCTAAAACTGCTTCCTCACTGGAGGAAGACACTGAAACAGTGACATTGAGTGAGCCCAGATGAAGACCACCAAGATGATTAGAGGGATGGAGCAACTCTCGTACATGGAAAGGCTGAGAAAATTGTGTTTGTTCAGCCTAGAAAAGAGAAGGTTTAGGGGTGATCTAAGGATGATTTTCTAGTATGTGAAGGGAGCCTACAAGGAAAATGAGGAGAGGCTTTTTACAAGGGCACATAGTGACAGAACAAGGGAGAAATGGATTCAAACTGAGACTAAGTTTAGATTAGATATTAAGAATTAATTTTTTGTGAGAGTGGTGAGGCACTAGAACAGGTTTCCCAAGCAAATTGTGGATGTTCAAGGCTGGGTTGGAAGGAGCTCTGAGCAACCTGGTCTAGTGGAAGGGGTCCCTGCCAGGGGTAGGGGAATTGAAAGTTGGTGATCTTAAAGGTGCCTTCCAACCCTAGACATTCTATGAATCTAGGATTCTGATCCAATTTATTCATGAGTTGATGTAGTTAAATTGAGGTAAAATTTTTGTGTGGGTAAATTCTGAAGGACAAAGAGATTTTAAGTGATCTCCAAACTACACACTAAAATTCCCTGTTTCCTGCTTTTTTTGAATAGAAACTTTCTGCATTGTCAGATAGTGAACAAGCTGAAATTTTAATGTACTGATTTGATCTTTGCTATTCAACAATGCTTCCCACATAAGTTACGAGGCGATGTGAAAAAGAGACGTTAGTTTTTTGTCTTTGAGGGTTGATTTACATTTGTTTCTGCCATGAATATATCTTAGTGCTGCCATTGCTCAATCCCTCTTTAAATCTGAACTCATACCTTTACAGCAGAGTTAACTCAAGCTATAGCCTAGCTGTTACCTGTAATATGAGACCTGTCTGTATACAGGAATCATAACTAAGATCTACTTTTTTAAAATTGAATCACAAGGCAAACTGGTGATGTGTGTGCACAGTGCATGAGCCAGATCCAGTGAGGATGTATAATTGGAAAGATTATTCCAGTACTTCTGTTTTCCTTCAAGTTAGGCAAATTTGACAAAATGAAAACAAAGGTTAGCTGTGGAGCAGATTTTTAGTTTGATGCCTTGGAGATGTTACATGCTCAGATTTCTGTGTAGGAATGTCCTGTATTTGGTTACTGATTTTTATCTTTATCTTCCTATTATTTTTTCACCCTATTTTGTGCATTCAGACTGTTTCCAATTATTATTCATGAATGTCTAGTGTGCACTTGTGGTTGTTGTAAACCTATAGAGATTGAACTTTCACTAGTATGAAAACTGTCTTGTAGATATCTTCATTATTTGTATTAATAAATCTTCAGTATAGGTGTTGGTGGAATTATATTGCCAAATTTCAGATGCATGTTTTAAAAGTCAGTTTCAATTAATTTGAATAACTGAGTGGATCCATGCATTTCTCTTTAAATCAACACTGAAGTAAGAGTGGTCAAAATGTAGGTAAAGTCTGGGAAATTGTGTTTCATTGACATCATTTGATGTCTACATGAGCACACAAAGGTATTTGAGATGATTCTGAGTGGGCTAAAAAAACATAGGTTAAAAAACCAAAGGTTAAAAAACTCATTACACTAATAAAGGAATACAACTTCTGATGCTAGCTTGCCAGAATTCAAAGTGATAATTATGCTTTGAAGAACAACTGTATTATAAATTCTCTTTCTGTATAATCTCTTCTACTTTCTTTGTATTTTTATTTGTTTGGGGTTTTTTATAGTTTAAGCAGTCTTGTAAAATCTAATGAAAATGGCAATGGGGTAACTTTCCGATCTGGAGCAGATGTGACTATGGACATAGGAGTCTCTGGCTTCGGGGGAGATTCTGCTATAGACAGAGCAATGCAAATGGTAAGGTTCAGTTCTCAAATAATTTTTAAAATTGTGTTCTTTTAATGTAATTAGTAGCTTATAGAAGGGAGCCTTTTATCTATAAAATGATAGTGAGATGATAAATGTGTTCTAGAAAAAGAAGTGAACAATGAAAGTTTCCTGAAATAGCTTTTTGTAATTTGAAGGCAAGGACAAATATAGGATGTTCTTTAAAATAATGTGAATTTTCCCAAGATTTATATAGCAGAAATTAAGTCAATTACTCTCTTTCGTCTTTCAGCATGTTCATGGAATATAAAGGGAATGAGTTGACAAATTACAGCATTGTAACGGAATTTTTAGGGCCTTTGTGCTCCACAGAACAGTTTAAAATGTGTAGTTTTCAAAACCAGATGGTATGTTAGAGTATTCAGAGGTAAAACTCAAGCCTAACCACAGGATTCACTATTTTTTGCAATACAGCATAGATTTGGAAATTTCTTTATTTACGAAGTTTAAGCAAATCATGTTTAACAGTTATGGGGGTATCATAAAGTGTAACTCTACTTCATCCATGTTTTTGATCTGCTGAGAAACAGCAGATCCCTGTGTTATTCCTATTTACCACAAGAAGTACAATGTACAAATGATTTTTACTTGTAGGAAACAGATCGTGGATATGCTTGAATAGTAAGCACTTGCTGCCAAGTGTAAGGTGGAAACTCCCTAAACTGATGATGAATAGATGTGAAATGAAACTGATAAAAGAAGATAAGCTCCTAGTATAAATATATGACCTTTGCCTAGATGAAGAAACACAATCTTTGTTAAAATTAGGCAGCTTGTGTAACAAAACATCCACATGAACATAGATTTAGGCTTCTATATTACCCCAAATCTTTTTCATGTGCAGAGAACTTGACCATACTTGGCACTTTCTGGCCCAACACCAACATACTGAAGTTCAAGCAATGTCGTTTATACATTGCTAATAGCAGGTCTTGATCCAGACTTTCTCTTCTTATGTGGTGTTAGTTCTCCCAACGCACTCAGAGTATAAACAAAAAATTGTTATATTCACTGGGAAAGAATTCAAAGAGTTTGGTGTATAGCAGTGAAGAACTGTGGGATGTGCCTCCAAAAATTTTAACATCATATCTGCACGAATAGATGTTGGGTATTTTCCAGTGGGGCTATTCTTGATCAATCTAGTTGGAGGGAGCTGACAAGAGTTTGCTGTGTTATAAAGAGCCATATTCTGGTAGCAAAAAGCATGAATCTATGTGGCATGAAGCAGTGCTTTGGGAAAATGAGGCAGTTTTAAGGAACTAGCTGCTGTACTATTCTTGTGCTATTCCTTGCTAGTTCTGTCGTGGGGCTGTCGAAAAGCAGGACAAGTGAGTTTGGGTGGGATTTTGTTTTCATTATACTCCTACTCAGTGTAACTCATCTGTCATAAGTAAGGGGACACATTTACTGCTTTGTCTCAAAAAATACAGCAATCTCCTTGCTGGGACAAAATGAATGAATCCTATTATTTTATGTACCAGCTACTGCTTATTAATTTGTATGTCATTTTGAAGTCTATAAATTAAAATAGTTATTTGGATATTATTTTTCCTTTGGTATCTCTTCCCTGTTGAAGATAGGATTTGTGAAAGTTGTCTTTCCTCATCATAAAATACTTTTAGTCAAGTGTCGAAATATGTGTATGGGTTTTTGTCCATCTAGGAAATGGAGTAATATTGGAAAAATCAGCAGCTGCTGAGTGAGGGAGTAAAAGTAAATGGATGTTGTGATTTTAACAAATACTAGGTTTTGTCTAAGCCTATGTGAAAGTAAACGTGTTGTTCCCCAAGATGAAGAGTTTGACTACACATTAATTCCTAGGAGTATGGAGGTGTTTATGCCACTGCAGTTATTGGGTTTTTTCCTCCATAGAACGAAAACTTTGCAGTGGAGTCGGGAAAACAACCAATTACGTTTGAAAATCCAATGTATACAACCAGAGATGGTGGAGCCAGCACAGCTGGTGCAGTCACAGTCGTTCGACCAACACTTGTAAGATAAATTTTTGGCTTGACTTTCATCTTTCATTTTCGCTTATGACACCTTTTCTTCTTTGAAAAATGTTGATTTTGTGTCTTCTCCTACAGGTAGCAGCAGCTGGTGGTGAGGGAAATGAAAATTTTGAAAATCCTGTGTATTCCTCTGAGGTATCTACGAGCCCAACGGAAACCCCTCAGAGTACAGATGCACCTCCGGTAGGAAATAAAAATGCTCTAAGGCTGCCTTCTTTGTTTTCTGCTCCAGAACAGAAAAAATGGAGTTTTTAGGGAAGCTGCAGTCAACTTAATGTAGTTTCATGTCCGTCAGTAATTTCCCTTGAGTTGTTTTCAAGACAGTTTTTTCTTCTTTGAGGTACTTCTCTGGAATGATAGACTTCCATGAAGTAATTCCGTAATTTTTGTTGCCTAGCCTTTTGTGAATACTTCTTTAGGTGAAATAACTTGGTTATGTAGGAAGAAAAGGAAATTTGAATTACATGGTGGTGTAAGACCATCTGAAGTCACTGAGGTAGCAGTCAATTCAAGTGAAATCCAACAATGTACTGGCAGCTTCCAGAGAAATTTTGAAAAAAAATGTACTAAGTTCTAATAATTTTTATGTTTCAGGAATCAAAGTGGAGTTTCTTCAAGAGAAAAAAGAAACAAAACACAAATTTTGAAAACCCAATATATGCGGAGGTACTACTTATATTATATAATTCTGTTTTTCAGTAAATGTACTACTGGACTTTGTTCTTCCTTTCATAGGATAAAGATTATTGGTAGATTATGCTGCTATGTGGAAAAGCACAGAAATTCCTGTTCAGGTTAGGGACTGAAGCAGTTGTGAGTGGTTACCAAGTGTCATGCACAATGAGGTGTTGAACAGACTCAGGCATCACAGCTCCTCCTGACATTAAGCATTAAAGCAGAAGTTCAAGTGTATGGAATACATTTCTAGTATTGTTTTTACTTAGCTGTACTATCTGAGGTGAAATTACTATTTCATTTTGTTGCAGGTGGTGTTTTGCAGAAATAGTTTACACCATGAAGTTTGACTTTAGGAATATTTATTTACTGTTTCTGAAAGTTAATGTTGGATGTATGGTGCGTTAGAATGTGAGGTTTGATTTTATGATTATTGTTTCAGATGGAAAAGGAGCAGCAACAGGACACAGAAAATGTCCCTACCCATTCTCCTTCACTGCCTCCCAAGATTTTTCTGAAGAGAGACCAGCCACTAGCTTACACAGCTACAGAGGATACGTTTAAAGACACAGCCAATCTTGTTAAAGAGGACTCTGTGGTATAAATAGGTAACTCATTTAGGGAAAATTAGACACATCCGTTTGCACATATATTTTTTATAAACAGAGGAGTATGGTTCACATTCAAATGCTTTATAAAAATATGTACATCTCTTTGCCAGTGGCTGGAGATGTAAGTTGAAACTATGCCTTGTTTTTTTGACAAATGCCAATTTCTATTTTTATGAACAATTATCATGATGTACTATATGTATATCTTTGCACTGAAGCTGTCTGAAAGTAATGTTATAAATATATTGTACATTTGTAAATTTTTTTAAGATTATCTTGTTCAGTGATGTTGCTACTAGAAATTTGTATGGAATCAGTCATATAGTTAGGGCTAAATTAATTGTATAAATGCTTAAAATAAAAAAAAAGGAACCAAACAAGGCAAATACTGATTTAAAGAGTCTTTAGAGTCTATCTTTTATAACAGCACCTTTTAAAACTTCTACTGGTGCTCTGGGCATCTTTGCCACCTATTTTATATAGTACTGTATATAAAAATGGGTGTCTCTTTATCTTGTGTTAAACAAAAGATGAAAGAGTCAATGCAGCATTATTATGCTGAGTGTGCAAAATGTTGTTCTTACAATATTTTAATTGCCTGTGATAACTTCCACTCAATCTATAAGACACATACTTTTCCTCTAGGTTCCAATTAACACAATTCCATTAATAGTGTTCCTATGAAGACTGGATATATTTAGATTTTAGTGCCATAACTACTTAATGAGCTTTTTTCTTGCTCATCAATGGAATACCTCTGTTCTTGACTGGAGTCTCTGGAACTAATTTGTACTATGAAGTAGCTAGGTTTCTGTAACAGCTTATTTCCAAACAGAAAAATATGAAACATACTGGTTCATTTCAGAAATTCTTCAGGTTTTTTTAATGTGAAAATTTAATTTTATTGACTATTTATTTTCTGAGGTGGATATTAATAGAAAGGGAAACAATTTCTACTAATGCAGTCTTTGTAGTTATCTGGTTGTTCCTATAACCTTCCATCAGAATATACTGTTGATCTTTTTAGCTCTTCTATTAATTAGTCTAGATAGTTTCCACAACATGAGCCATTTGAGAAAACTCTGCTTACAGAACCATGTTCTTCAACATTCCTGACTAGCTACTCATATAAAAGATTCCTGAAGTTATAATCATTGAGACTTTTGCTATTTGATTATTTTATATCTAAATTCTCAAAATATATACTGTTTCTAATTAGAATGCTTGTAATTACATTGTAACATACTTTGATTAGAAAAGACAACTGGAAAATGATGCTGCTGAATAAGTCTAATAAACATTATTTTATCACATTCCTATTCCATAATTTGTGTTGAGGCTCTATGTACTTTTTTCAGTTGTGGACACTTCAGTGCACTCTGTGATGAAAACAACAATGCTTTAGATAAAGTCAAATAAGAATAGTGCTTATTGCTTCACACAATTGTCTAAAGTTCTTCATGTAAGATGTTGTCTTGATACTGACATTGTGAGTGTGAAAGGTGCCCTATTACACACATTGAATAAACTGGCCATTGAAACAGGGAACTCTTACTACTGAGAGACTGACAATGAAGGTAGTATGGACATAAATGATCAACACCTTATTTCAATTAATTTTCATAGCTGGTGTCAGAATTTAATGCTTTGATTTTTTTTTTTCTTTAAGCACATTATGTGTTTTTAAAAGCATTTTTTTCTGAGTATATTAATGTAGAAAAATTCCTTGGAGTCTGCCACACAGCAGACACATCTGTAAGGATTTCTTTGAGCTGCAATGTGCTGTTCCTAAGGAAACAATTCACAAGCTTTTTTAAAGGGAGAAAGCAGGGCTGACCCTTCCAAAAGACTTGCCTGCAGCTGCATACCACCAAAAAAGTAGTGTCAGCTTTGGGAATAGTCTTTTTCAACTCAAAGACTTGGAACCAATGTTGGTGAAAACTGCTAATATGTCAGCCATGTATCAGAAATGCATTTTTTTCCTCAATAATGATTTTAACTTTTCAGATATGGAAGAAAACCGTCCCTGGGTTACTCTGTAGTTAGGAAGTACATAGGTTTGGCTGTTTAACATATCTGATGGTGAAGGATTCCTAAGCTTTAACTGGGACAACTCCTCTCAGTAGCATCGCTACTGAGTACCCTTTTGATTATGTACCCTTCATCAGTGTACCCTTCTGATTGTGTAAAATTCAGGTTTTGGTACTTTGTACAACAGAAGTTTTAGATTATACTTACAATTTCATTTTTCACTTGTATTCTTTTAGCCTTATCAGGACAGTCCCTGCTTGAATTCTTAAATTTTGGACTCTTTCAAAGAAAGCTGATTTTTCGGGATTTCAACAACTGTTGGTAATCTGCAACCATAGGGCTGATAAATTATACCATTAATTTTTTCATGTACATTGTCTCTAGAGTCGCCAGGCTAGATAGAAAGATTTCTCTCTTTGCAGATATTTATTGTGAAATGAAGTAAAATAAATTTATCCTTGAAGCCATTTGCTAGAGAATAGAACTTTAGTGAAATACTTAAAGGTTACGAACACTTTTTACACACTGTCCTTTTTTTGCCCATTGCAAACACACACACATGCCCTCTCACACAGTGATGAAACTTCTTATGTTTGGAGTTCCGACCTGCACATGGTATTTTTTTAAGCTTAATTGAATTGCTCATTAATGATTAATCACCAGCACAGCACTTCCGCAAATAAAACCTTTACCCCTTCAATTTTAATCTCTCTAGGAGCACCAATTTGTGAGCCTCTGGCCAACAGCTTAAGAGGTAGAAATAATGTACAAAAGGCACAATAACCTCAACTAATGTTTTGCTATCCTGAACATGCTCTGTACAACTGAAAGAATTTGCTATATCCTACACTAATGACCTATTTAAACTGATAAGTGAACTAATAATCCTTTTAACTTGCAAAACACACTGAGGATGAAAGAAATATGAATGCATATTGGTTTTGTATTTTCCCCAGAAACTATACTAATATTAGGAAGAAAGTTAAAATATGCATTTTGATACTCTGTTTGAGTAGAACAGTGGAATTTTATTCTCCCTAGAATTGTGCATCTGTAAAATTGCTTGTGCTTTTTTTCTGCAGAATTGAACAATCAAGTGGTCAGATACTATAATTATAATTTCTGGAATATGTTGCAATAGCAGGACTTTGTTATTAATTGACTTCGTGTCTTTTGTGAATAGTATTAACTAGCTTTGTAGCTGAAAATTGTATGAATGCAGATCCTATAGAGGTGTAATTTCTGAGCAACAGCCTTCAAAAACATGCTGGATTTACAAGCCTACCTGCGAGCTCAGAATTTCAGGTAAGGTGGGGTGAGGGATGGAGAAAGTGTCTTATGAAAAGAATTTTAGCAATCTAGTAACTGGTAAAGAAGAAGACATCTAGTTTTGATAGGATAAATTTTTATTTCTGCACAGCTGATACTATTTTACTACTAGACATTAATTAGAACTCCATAATCTGGTCTCCTGCTCGCTGCTGGAGCTGGAAGTGTAATATGCAACAACATATCAGACAAGCAGCTTGGGGCATAGGAGAGAAGCAGCCAGAAGAACTTTGCATCCCAACCAGCTCTGTATCGTGTCCTGGGGTACTTCGCTATCAGGGCATGTTCCATGCATTTTATCACAATAGAAATATCATAGTCACACAGTCTTTTCACTGATGATCTTTGGGCTTTTATATCTGTAAATAAAAAAATAGTCCTGAAAGCATTTATGTGCAACATCTCTGTGAGAGTGTTCTTTATATCCAAAGATTTGGCTACAGCTTCAGGCTTGCTTTAAACTCCTGTCTCAAGTGCTGAGAGCAGTATAGCTACAGCAAAGCAGAGACAATAAAGGCTGCACAATACCCAGAAGTCCAATAAGCAAAAACCTCCCTGACTCATAATGTGAGCCAGATATTCCATACAGTACATGCAGTGTGTCACACTGCACTAACTTTTCAGATATCACTAAGCCATAAATGTGGCAAATGTTTATAGCAGCTCATTCCCATTGGGCATCCTACCCGTAAGTATTGTGGGACCAAGAAAGGTAGCATGACCTTATTATCTCACCAGTCTCATGTGTGAACTAATATCTCAGACCTCATCTAATGTACACATAGTAAAGAACAGTCAGTCCTTAGTGAGCATTAATGATGTCTAGTAAATGTTCACAGAATCATGGATAGGTTGAGGTTGAAAGGCACCTCTGGCACCAAGCCCCACTACTTAAGCTGGGTCACCTAGACCAGGCTGCCCAGGACATGTCCAGATGGTTTTAAATATTGCCAAAGATGGAGACTCCACAACTGCCCTGGGCAACCTGTGCTAGTCCTCAGCCGCCCTCACACTGAAATGTTCAGCAGGAACATCCTGTGTTTCATTTGTGCCCATTGCCATGAGTCCTATCCCTGGACAACACTAAAAAGGGCTTGGATCTGTTGTCTTTACATCCTCAATTCAGGTATTTATATATATTGGTAATATCACCCCTGAGCTTTCATACAATCCTTTTTCTACTTACATTCAACTAAGTATTTTTCTCCATAGGAGTCCCTGATCTCAGGAGTCAATCTGTTCCAAAGTTTGAAGAGGTGTTTGTCAATGATATCTGAATTAACTTCTTCTGCCTTAAAGAAACCATGCTCAACAATGCTTACTTTCACTCCAAAATGCTGCATTTCTATTCTAGAAGAAAAAAAACAAAAAACCAATAATCTCCCTGACCATCCAATAATGTCACAACTATGAATTGTAAGTAAGTTAAAAATCTGTCACGTGAGTATTTGAGACTTTGATTCTTATCTTCATTTATCAGAATTGTTTTGAAAAGTTCAAATTAGTTTCATAGCAGTTTACTTGTCCTGTAAAAGCAGAGCAGACAACTGAGGAAAAAGAGCAGTGTCAAGTAGATTCACAACTCTCTGTGTGGTTTATATTAGACTCATGCAAAGGATGTAACATCCAAGTGCATCTTAGTCATGTATTGTCATAGTAAAACTTTTGACAATATCATGTACTGTTGTACCATCTGCAACAGCAGATTATTAAAGTGTGTGAGGAAAAGAGAAAGTGAAAAAAATTTCAATTGTATTAGAACTTTATGATTAAATAGCTCTGGTTAAATGATTAAATGTTAATGCAGTAAAGGTTAGTGGGTTTCCTTGCAGTGTGGTTCCCTCTATGTAATTTCAAGTTGCAGTGCAACTCCTTTGGGGTGAAAGTGGCATCTTTGTCTTGCTAGGCAGCTCAAGAGACCCAGGCAGCCATGTTATACAGTGTGCAAAGGAATGGACCACATGTACATTAGCCATTAGTTTATATTTCTTAGGGGTATGTGCTTTCTTTAAGTAAGTACTCTAATGGTTTGAAATCACCTTTCCTAGTCATTCTGACTCGTGAATACTTGGCTCACTGGGCTGGGCCTTAGCTTTCTAGAAGCAGTAAAGTGCAACTGTTTTCAGCAAGCTGTGCTCAGCTTAATTCTCTGAAGTTACAGTTACCTTTGGTAGTGTGGTTGCTGTCTGGAATCGCCTGGCTCAGATTGTTGGGGAGGATTAGAGCAAAATATGCAGGCAAGTATAACTTGCCAAGAAATTGGATGTCTGGCTGGGCTGTCTTGATTTACTTTCAGGTATGCACTGGATTCACGTGTCTGTAATCTGCACACTAACTACTTATCTAGGGTATGAAAATTTTCAAAATGCAGTTCCTTGCTGGCTCTGTCCATAGTACTGCAGACTGAAATCTTTAAAAAGTGGCCAGCTCTCTTATTTTCTTTTTCCCCTTTAGGCAAGAGTTCCAAAGAGGAATCAAAATGGGCAAACATACAGTCACCCTTCCTCAGCATGTCTGGAACCTGTTCTTGGATTCATGCATTTCTGGCTACTCACCGTAAGGTGTCAGAGAAAGCTTCCATACCCCATTTGGACAGACTGTAGCCACCCCCTACAAAAGCCATGAGGCCTTTGGCATTTATTAGGTTCACAACTCTTCCCTCAGCTTTTTTAAGAAGTGGCAGAAGCTTGAGTGTGATTTCAATCAATCCCAGCAGGCTAACATCCAGGACTGAGTGGAAGTCCTCAATCCTCAGCCAGTCAATGGGTCCTACAGGTGCTGTTCCTTCAGCGTTGCTCACCAAGCCAAAAAGCCCTAGGAGGAATGCAAACCCATTTATTTCAGTATATGGCAATATCTTACCATTGGAATAATCCTATGTGCATTGAGAAGCAAGCACACAGTCTGCAAAAACTTCAGTGAGATAAATACAGTTATGTGGAGTTTGCTTGGATGATCTACTTTGTGCACCTGGTAAAATTGCTGAAGAGCATGGGTAAAGTGTTAAAGGAAAACTGTTTTGCTCAGAAATGTGAGCCACCATGCTGGGCTTTACTATCCAGATCTGCTCAAGTATGTAGGCTCCTAATACGTGCTTGTATTCTTGTGAAAATCAAATAGTCTGCATGGAAGTGGAGAGACTGATTTTTCTGGTTTGAGGTCTAAAGGTCTGAACCAAATGTATAGAATTAGTTAATGCTTCTAAAGATACTAGCTTAGCCCTGTGCATTGATAATACTGCTTTACTACCTTTATAAATTACTCGAGGAACTTTAGATAAATAGTGACGTTTCCAAGAGTTTGCTGAGGACAGCCTGTGCCTGAGGGGAGAGGCCGAAGGTCCAGCACTCAGCCTCCATAAAGAGTCTCACACACTGAGGTGAAAGCATTAGCAGTGGCTATCCTGACTGAGAACCTGTGGCTTTCTACAAGTTAGGAGCAAGAGCCTGCTGGAGGGGGTAAGTGCTAATAATTTTGTTAAATTTGCTCTCAATTTCTGCATTCAAGAATGGTGTAGAATACTCATGATGAGGCCAAAAGCTTTTTCCAAGCTTTGAGGAGAAAGTCCTATTGTAGAAGATACATGTTTTGCTGGTTTAGGTACTTAATTTATTAATAAACCTTTTGGATAGTTGGTGTAACTGTGTGTTACAGCTGGTAGCTACAGTGCTGTGGTGCCCTTTGGTAGCCTTTAGGCTGAGCAATCAGTGCTGATAAATGTGTGTTGCCACAGCTGAATATATTTATGATTCAGATCTTTTCAGCACCCTTTGCCAAACCCATTGCTGAAGTCTCATAGGTATCCAAGGTAAGCTCTTCCTCTTTGACAGGAGTGCTCAGAGGTGTATGATAGGGGTAGTGAGAGCTAGCAGAAAACTGGCTGAAATTGCACGTGTTTAACTGTTACAGTGCATGCAATTGTTGAATACAATGCAAATGTCAGACTTATCCAGGCATGTAAAAATATACTCTTCTGTTTACTAGAGGAGGGCTGCAGAGGCCCTGAATTAACCACTTTTAATTGAGTGGGCTGAGTTTGTCAAGAACATTTTCTGGTACCAGTTAGTACTTTCCTTCCACTGACATTCTTCAATTATACCAGAAAGGGTTTAAAACACACACTTGGGAACCATCTGGTTTTTACAGACCAAGCAAGTAGATTTTTACGCATCCTGTTGGTGAAGGCAATGGGCAGCATTGCTGGAGAGAATATCTTTGAACTGAGAAATGGCAGAACTGAAGAGTGAATGTGTTTCATCAGTAAGATTGAAAATGCCTCTGCAGTGAGTAGAGAGGCAACAGAACTTTTAGCTAGACCAAATTTGGTTCTATTGAATCACCTTTCTGAGAAGTTACCTTATCACTTACCCTTGCCAGCTGTCTGTTCAGTCACAAACACCACAGCCCTGGCAATGCTGTCAGAGTCTGCTAAGTTCAGATTCACTGTCTTCAGTGAGAGTGAAGAACAGGACCGTAGCTCTTGGCTTCCTTTTTCTGTGGCACATGCAGCAATGACACAAAATCCTTTTTTGTCAAGCCATTTAGCCAGTGAGTTTCCAAGTCCAGTGTCACAGCCTGTTATGAAGACATGCTTTCCATTCAGGTCTCTCACTCTGTGTCTGTCTCTGATGATCCAGTAAATGATAAGAGAAAGTATGGAAGCCAAAATTGCTATATGCAGTGAGTCTTAAAAGTGAGAGCTAGAAGCAAATAAATTAATGATGTAGAAATGCAATCACACAAATGTGCTCAGCCAACCCTACAACTTCCTGAGACACAACTCCTGTAAGGGGCTGTGTTTCTGGTTGCAGCCCTTCCAGACTATGGATATGTGGTATGTTAGGGGAGAGCAGGAATTGGAGCTTCGACACAATGCAGTCAGGATCCATGAATAATGTGCACCTTGACAAAACCTTCTGTATCTTTCTTTTCAATAGATTTTCGCTGTTTTCAAGCTTTGCTGACCAGACTTTCTAATCAGGTCTGTCCTTGAAGGACATTTCAGATTGAAAGGAATGACCTGATCAGTTCTGAAAGTTATTTTTTTGTGGACATTGGTAATTATTTATGCTGATACCAGAGAGAAATTCCCCTGGGAAAAAGGTTGATTCTCTTTGACCACTTGTATGATGCTACCCAGGCTGCTTTTCTAATCTGTAACCTTGGAAGCAGAGTGACCCCAAGAACGACCCAAGAGAAGTGTAAGCTGATGACTAATTTGTTCTGTAACGTATGTTGTGAGACAGTGAGTGATTTGCTCTCTGCCCCTTAGACAAGGCAGACTTTGGGGCAGTGCCTGAGTCTTCTGTTACCTGTTGCCTGTTTAGCAGTGATACACAGCACAGCAGAACACACTATGTAGGAAGTGTGTTTGTATAAAGAAATGTGGAAATGCACAGAGATGTTGCCCTCTAAAAAAAAAAAAAAAGAAAAAAGAAGGCCCTGGCATGGGAGAACTCAAGGTTTCCTAACTCTGTTGAAGAGGATACTGTTTGCTTATGACAAAATGTTTTGGTAAATGTAAATGTTCTGGTTTGGCATTGGTTTATTTTTCATGTGGAAGTGGTTCCCTGTTGGGGCCTAGTTCCATAGAATACAGTTCTTGCATCTAAATTCTTGATAATTGATTACAGTTTTCTATTTGTATTTTTGTTTTTACTAAACTAAACTAAAAAAAATCATCAAAGCCAGTATTTATGAGTTGTCCAATAAGCATATTCCAGACATCCTGTTAAATGAAACCTTTTCACACGTTCTAAGCAGTCACTAGGCTCTAGGAACCTACATATGTGTAGATGTGTGGACATCTCACCTTTAAAATGTGACATTTTTAAAGGCTCTCTTTGTGTAACATTATTTCTATCTCAAGACATGAATATTAAAGGAAGCTTAATGTATTAGGCCTGTTTGCTAGAACCTGTCTGTTCTTGTTCCTACTGAGTTCATGGACTGATTTGCATTTATTCTGATCCTAAAATTTGCTGTCACCTCACCAAGTAGGTATGGAAGAAATGTCAGAATCTAATAGTGAATGAATGTTGAACTCTCACTAAATAATTAAATCAGTTACAAAGCTAATAAAGTATAACAAGTGACAACATTCATTACCACTTAAAGATCTTTCATTGAGTGAGTGCCTCAGTGGACACCCGTATGAACTTCTGATCTATTGACTAATGGTCTCTGATTTTAAAACATTAAGCAAATATATACAGGTAAGAGTTTTCTTCTCCTTCCACTGCAGTTTGCAGGAGGGCTTTCACTGAATTTTTGGGATGTTTGCACTGCTTATTTTAGTGGCCTGTCTTACTGTTGTTTTGAAGTTGATGTAATCAGCCCTCTAGCTCAGGTACTTTGCTTAAGACACGGGTTTTTTGCTGTGAATGTCCCTGTTAAATTTGACAAGGATTGCAGTGTTCCTAAATGTGTGCACTTTGAAATCCTCTTTGTAATTTTTCACTGTGTGGGTGACATTTATTTTCTGAGAGGATTCAGACAGTGTTCTGACAAAGTGCCACTACAACTATGTGAAAGCACTCAGGCTAATGAAGGCTTTTGTGATGTAAAATGAAGTCTGAAAACAGAATGTTACAGCAGCTGATCATAGCTCCCCAGTCCATTTGCAATGATGTGCCAGGCAATAACATTTCCTTTGACTGCCCGTTTAGAATTTGGAGCAGAGCTAGTCACAAAAAGAAAGAGGAGTTGCTGTCAGCAGGCTCTGGTAACTCCATGCCACTAAATCACAGCAAGGCATTTGTCAAGCTAGTGCAGTGATACATATACACATAACTTTAGGACTCAGATTTCCTTTTTTCCAATACAAAATTAAACAAAATAATTAGAGTTTTGGGCAAACAATTAACCTAATTGAAAACAGGATCTGTAAATCACATTTTCCTTTCTTTGCTGTGCTGTAGGGAGGAAGCAATGGGCAGTGAGCTTGCTCCACTGGAAAGCAAGTTAGATTTGAAACTAGCCTCTGTAGATAAGTCCTGGAGTGCTTGGCCAGGATGCCAACCTGGTAAGGAAAATGCCTGGGAATGCTCTGGTTAGTGTTAGCCACTGTGTTTATGCACCAATAATTGGCACAGAAGCTCTGTAAGACAAAAGGCTCTAGGGAGGACAGCTGAGAGGGCAGCATTGTGGAGTCTCCACTGCTCTTCTTTTCCCTGTCAGCCCTGGGCCAGAGTTACCAAGTCTGTAATTCCTGACTGCCTAGTTCTTGCCATGTGCTAGCACTCCTTCTCCAGTAGCACAGTGACCTGAGCATCATGGTAGATTTTGCCCTGCTGGAGCCTTCTGCCACTGTGTATTCTGCTAAATGATGTCATTACTGCTGGAAGGAGCCTGGGGTGGCACCAAGACAAAGAGTCTCAGTTAAAGTTTTCTTTCATGAAAATCCTCTAATTCTGTGAATGTACAATGTTATCCAAAATATCTCGTTTGATAATTGTGAAGTTTTACAGAAGTCAATAAAAAGCTGCCTGGCTTCCAAGATCATATTGATTTTGAAATAGCTGCATGGAGTGGCAAACAGTGCATTTCCAGAGAAAATGTCAGCATGGTATTTCAAGAGTATTGATGTATCTTCATAAATATTGCATTTGGATTAATAATGTAGCCAGTAAATAGCTAAAGGCAAATTCTATTTTCCATCAAACTTTGATATTTGCCTGGCAAATTGAAAATTTGTATGATAAAGCTTGGCTTCTCGTGCCTATATACATGTGCCATTATAAAAGCAATTGATTTTAGAGAAAAGCAACATGACTGCATTGAGAGCCCTCTAAGATCCCTAGATGACTGCAAAATACAGCATCCCTCTGCTTCCCAGCACTAAAGGAAACTGAATCATATAGACCCCATATGGAAGGAGGGTGTTATTTACTCCCACAGGAATTTTGCTAATGCCAAGGGATTTCAGGCTCGGGTGAAGTCTGGGGCCTGCGTGTGCTTTGGATTCCTTCACCCCCAATGTGCAGGCAGTGCAAAACTCCAGAATTCAGTGCTCTGCAATGGATGAAAACCTGCCAGGCATTCTGAGGAAGAGCTGCCAGTTGGGAATTTAGGCACTGTGGTTTTCTTCAGAATGAGCACTCACGTAGACCACAGTGCAAGGCTTAGATGTATCAGGCAGGGCACTGAAATATCATCCAACAGCTCTCCAGAGTCATCCTTCCCTAGCTACAAACCCCTAATTTTCAGTTAATTAATTAAACAAATTGGCAGGCACAAAATATCAAATCTCTTACTCTTAGGTGAGCTATTCCTGCACATGCAGAGCATTGCACTTCTGTTTCACTTAAAAGGAGTGCTTTTTTCTATGCTGTGTAAATATATGATAATTTGATTTGGTGGTCAACAGATAATTTAAGATCTTTGTTAATATGTTTCCTGAAAAGAAATACATCTCCAAAGCCTCCTACACAGCATTTTGTAGGGAAATGAATATAGTCTGGTACAGTGAGTTTTCAGCATGATTGTATCATATTTGTATGGCTTGCACTTCAAATTTTTACCACAACATCGTAAAAACCCCAGGAAAACAAAATAATTTAAAACCTTAGGTCACCAACCCAGTGTTTGAAAATTGAAGTAGGGAAAGATTCCACATCTTGAGAAGATTATTTCTGAGTTAGCATTTAATTCAGACCCTGTAGGTGCTAAGATAAGCAACAATTGTTAAAATTACTCTAGAAAGGAAGGGACTGCATGTCCTCTTGTCTGGGCACTAGAAAAATGCTTAGCTCTCTTAAATATCCTGCAAATGCATACATTAGGTACTGCTCACTATAACAATAGACACAAGTTCTACTCACATTCTGGGGAGACATCTGCAAGCTCAGTCTATACCTCCAGGTGCTCATGAGTTGCCTTCACCAGTTATTTCCATGTTAGAACATAGAAACAGCCCAATTTGCTCATAAGCTTGTGCTGCAAGACCCACATGTTGGTTTAAAAAAAAAAAAAATCTCATAAATTCTGTGTCTGGTGGTACTTTGCTAATTGATGCACATCAGCAGGGCCCCTCTCCCTGCTATTGCTAATGACTTGTACTGTGATCTGTTTATTTTAGGGATGTACTTGGTGTTAATCTTCTGGCTATGCTCTATGCCTGCCTCATCTACCTATGTTGTATAAGCATTGCTGGCTATATATAGTGATTTAAAGAGCCTGGGGAACTGTCAAGGCTCATTAAAGAGAACTAATCTACTGAGCTGAAAGGTCTGATCTGTGCTTTATCTTGAAATCAGCAGGAGTCCTGTTGATTTAATAGATCTTGCTTCAGACCTCCTCCTTTTCTCACATGTGAACAATGTTATTGTTGATGTGACTTAATCTCTTAAAATACTTCTTTATGTATGAAAACTGTCAGGGATTAAATTATTTTTGCTAGTCTAGGGACAGTTTTTTGATACTAGGAATAAACCAATTTCAACATTTCTTAAATTAATGCTCAAATACTACAAACTGTACAAACAGAATCTCTACAGTTTGAATGGGCACAGATGCTAACATAGGATTGCTGGGTGTCTTGTTTGCTTAATCTTTGGCCCAGAGTCTGGTGGGCACTTCTGATCCAGCTCTGAGTACTGCTTCATAAACATGGCAGCAGAATTTCTTTTCCCTTCGTGTATCTCTCCACTCAGTGCTCTGTGGTGCCAGGTGCTGCAGTAAGCGAGGAGGCTTGGGCAAAGACTGTTCCCAACAGCAAGAATGATTAAGCTCTTTTGTGAAAATTGATTTGAAACTAACTGAATGAGTAGGAAATTAAAACTGAGGAAACCAAGTAAAGTGGTAGGATGGAGCTGGAAATGGTCTTGCCCAGTTGAGCGGATGATGGCAATGGCAGCCTGTCCCAGATGGGCTGGTGACACGTGATCTGGCTGGTCCCTGACAAGAGGACCAGCAGAGTTGTTAGTTCATCCTCTGCATGGTGGGCAGCTCTTTCCCCCTAGTTTCTCTCCCTGCTCCCTTTGGCTTGGGTCTGGAAATTCTTGCTTCTTTTGCCACTCTTGAGTGCCACAAGCTGCAGTATTGGTTGTTATTGTACTTTCAGCACTCTTGGGACAGTCAGGAGGTGCATGCATCTCGATGGAGATGTGAGGTTCAACAGGTGGCTGGCAAAAATTTCCTCTCCAGGACAAGCCTGGCAGGAGTGCCTGCATAGCCCTGTCTGGCCTGGTTCTAATGCTAGGCTCTACAGTGTGGTTGGAATGACCACAGAACAGCACTGCACCAACAGGCAAAGCCTGTTGCAGGGAAGCACTGCTCAGTCAGTGCCACATCAGGGGTCCTGCTACTGTGGGTACCAATCCTTTGCCATTCAAGTGTAGGAGAGAAAAACATAAAAGGAGTTTCTCTACTGCTGGTTTGTTGTTTTTTTCTCAGCAAACTGCTTTTGAATTGCAGAAAGTAATTTCAGAAAGCTGAATAGAAACTGCTTAGCAGGTTCTCAGAAATGCTCAGAAAACACTGAAAAGGGGAATTTTCCCAATAAGTCCTCTTCACAGAGTATCCTCCAACTCTCTCAGAACACAGCATGTGGGGGACCTTACTGGAAAAGAAATCACATAAGCAAGATCTGAGCTCTATTCATAGTCTTCTGTTAGTTTGGCATGAGACAGGCTTTTCTCTGCAGAAAGCAGACCTTGACTGTCTGATTTCCTATTGATTCCTTAGGTATATTTTGTAATGAAATCTCTAACTGTTAGAAAGGAAAAATTGCCATACTGGAACCATAGCATTGGGGAATGAAATCTGGTTCTCCAGGGAAAAGCAAGAACGCAAGAACCTAGGATTGTTCCTGCTGGACAGGTGAAGGTGTTGAAGCACACATTGTGCTGACTCTAACATGCAAACTAAATCCAGGTTCTGTGGATGCAATCCCCCAAGATATTCTGACCTTGTGGGTGTTACGGTCTTCCCCCATGAGCTGTCCCTTCTAGTCCTTAAAACATATGTCTGAATGTTTTCACCTGCCTCATACAGCCTTGTGAACAGGTCAGACTTTGCTGTTCATAACACACCACACCATGGTTTGCTTCTTTCCAAAAATCACTGGCTTCCTTTACTGGCATTTGAGAAAATGAAGCATCTGGTCCCAGGAGAGTAAGTGTCAGCAGAACCTGGTCCTCCATACAATGGGAAATAATATATTAGGCAACTGATGTTTTTTACTGCATTTATAATTTAAATAAAATATTTACAGCTAGTGTGCCCTGTCTCAAATGCTGTTTATATTTTCTTACAAATGTTAATATTTGCAGTGATAGTCTCACAGCAGCTGATGGGATGCTTGTGGTCTGACAGGGACTGAATTCAACCAACTTTAAAGATAAAGATTAGAGTAGGTGATGTCATTTCACAGTTTCTTTGTTTCCCTAATCAATCCTTTTGATTAAATCATCTTGGTGGAGAAAAGATAAAAAGCTTTAGCTTGTAGAAAGCCTCTGTGTGAAACCAGAAAGTCCAAGGATCAGAAGACAAACTGCCCCTGCTCCAACAGTCTTGGCAAGTGTCTGTTTGGCAGGTCCTGAATGGAGAGGGGCAATCTTAGTTAAAAAACAAAGCTTTGGAGCAAGTTTTTAATCTGAATTTAGCTTAATCTAAAGGACCAATTATCATGTTATTCAGCTGATGTTGCTATGTATGGTGGGGACAAGAGCATACACAATTATTGTCTGGCAAAGAAAGTTGATAAAATAATGCTATAATAATTCTTCCTGTGTATTCAACTGAATTTTATTTTCCAGAGAACTGTCAGGTCTCCTCATGTATAATTGTTTTCCAAGTGCCCTGACTTTGTTGTGAGATTGCATTAGTCAATTTAAACACTCCATTAGATGTCAATGGACTGGAAACATTGTGACTGCACGGTTATTGACCCAGGTGCAAATAGCCGATGCCCAATTGAAAGATTCAGTTCCGACAAATGGGTTAAAATAATGAAAATATGCTGGAAAATGCTTGAGTGCTTCACTGACTAATTGAACAGAGTCCTTGCAATTTGTTTATGATCCTATAGTTTTTCACAGCCACTGGTGAGTAACAAATTTGTCCTGTTTATTATTTCAGAGTTAACTGATGACACTTCCTGAATTTAAAGGTATTTGTATTTTTTCCTTTGGGACAATTTAACCTAAATGCTGCATTTCCTGTGCGCAGTTAATGCTTTTGGTTTTGTTTTGGGGTTTTTCAGTGGGGTTTTTTGTTGTTTTTTGGGGGGTAGAATTTTTTTTAATGAGGCTGTTTGAAGAACAAGACATTTAAGTTTTATTTTGAAGCAATACATGTCTTTCTGCATAAACACTGTCACTAGTATGTGAGGAACCTAACTTTAGAGAAACATGAAGGACAGTGCTTTCAGGGCCAATTTTAATTGTTTTTTTCTCTCCACTCCTCCACTCCCTCTTTTGTTAAATAAAGATCTGATCTGAATAAAGAGGTAATTTGAAATAGATTCCAAAGGGCTTGGGATCAGGTCATCATGTTAACTCCATTTACAGGATGTGTTCCTTTGTTAGCATTTTTTAAGTATTACTCATTTAAATCTGGATTTTGAGTTCCTCAAATATTGTTTCTTAAGAATCCAGCAACTTCACTGTGACTGGCTAGAGTAAGATGCCATTTCATTTGAGTGCTGTTTGAGTTATTCTCTGCTACTAGTTGTACTTTGCACACACACGGGTAGATGGAATGACCTATTGTTTTCTGTTGTCTCTGATTTCTATTATCTTGATTTCAAATTCAGATATCAGCAACGGTATTTTTCAAGATGTTTTAGGTGACACCATTAAACATTCAGGCCACGAGGAAGGTTATTTTAATAATCTAATACAGCATGTTAATCTGCTATACTAATCTGTTTAAGTAAGCTAATGAATGATGCCTATGGAATAGGACAGTATTTGATGTGTTGAGCTTTAGAAAAATAGGAAAAATGTTTTCTTTCAGAAATATGAGACAGTCATAATTTTATTAGAAAAGTAACCTTATTCCAGAAAATTATCTCTAGCAAATCTTTGCAACTAGAATTCTTATTCGAGTCTATCAATCACTGGGGTTTTTCCACTTCTCGTGTTACTTAAAACTGTCTCAGCTTTCAGGCTTAAAAAAAAGTTACAATTAAAATTATCAATTACAAAATTGATAGATATTTGTTAAAATGAAATAAGCACAATTGAACTATGCTATCTAAATGCTTCGTATGCTTAAAATGAGAGGTTGTGAGTGTTTTATAGAGATGTATAATCTTGCAAATGTTGACACATAAAGACTGGAAGAAGGCGTAGTTACTATGCCTTGGGATACATTACATTAGACAAAGATGTGGATGAGATTACATTGGTTGAGAAGGGGAGTATTTTGGGGGTGACTTCTGCAGCATTTTCCCTTGGGTGCATCTTGGATGCTAGGCTTTTCTGACAGATTTTTCCTCACAAAAGCACTTCTTTAACAAAAAGGTATTAACTTTGTCTTCTTATTTCTTTCCATGTATGAAATCTGCTCAGCACATTAGTGTGACTATAGGAATAAAACTGCCCAGAGGAGCAGCACTGGTAGCCAAGAGCTGTGGGAGTGCAGCTAGCGCTGATGATGCAGATGTCAATGTGGCTCTGGGGCTCCCCCTGTTCTCCTTCCTTGAGCCCCAGCTGTCCCCTGTCATGGTCCTCCCAGCTGTAGCCAGGTGGGACAGCACAAGGCAGGGGCAGGTCCTGCTGCTTCCTTGTAACTGAGGCAGGATCTGTCCTGTCGATGTCTCAGCCTCCAACCCACCCTCCCAGAGGCAGAAGTCACTTCAGCAGGGCCATCCCTGGGGACAAGGCTGTTTGCAGAGAGCTGCCAAGCCCCACAGGGCAGCTTTTGAGGCAGGAGGCACCAGAGCCTCAGAGCCCTTGTGCTCAGGGGTGGGTGGGGCACTCTCTGAGGTGTTTTTCTACTCTGTAGTTTCACTGAGTCCGTGACATCTGTCCTGTTACAACCCGTGCTGCAATCAGTGGTATTGTTGTGACATCATGAGGGCAAAGGGGGGGATTTGACATAATGTTGTTTTATGTTCACAGACAAACGTAAGTTGATACTCTTCTTCTCCCCATCTCCACACCTCATCTCTTTTCAGGACTTTTGATTGAAGTAAATACTCATCATGTCTGACCCAGTAGTTCTGCGCAGCATCAAGAGATTGGGAGAGGATAATTATGCTTTTGACTCAGATGGCAAATGTAAGAAGTTTATTCTTCAGTCACCTCCTTCTGTTATAAAGCATGTAAAATAAGTGGTAGCTGGCCTAAGTGAAGGAAGTAGTCTATGGAATGCAAAGCAAATAGTCTGTGGAATAAATAGTGTTATATAGTACCTGGCGTCTTAAGTATGCTGCCCCCAAAACTTTTCTGTAAAAAATGTAATGAGAGGTAAACTAACAGGTTCAAGGTCTCTACATAGGTTTTTACACTCAGTACTTTGTTGTACAAGTAAAAGGCTTCTACTGAAGATAAACAAAGTAAAAAGTGCTGTCTTCCAGAGTTTCTTCCAGCAAACACTCATATTTGTAGTCATACATATATTAGGCAGAATTCTTATAAGCTAATTCCAAGATCTTAGCTAATGCTAAAATCTGCATTCCTTCTTCTTATCAGAGATTGTCCTTTTTCTGTCTTTCCTTTACAATATGTATTTTACCATTTTGTCAGTCCAAATGCAGAAAGAGTCGAGGAGAAACATGAAGAGAAACTGCTAAATATTTTGACTTCTCTTTGTAAGACCTGAGAAAAGCCAAAAAAATAGAGGATGTTAAATATTTATACAGATCATAGAGTACAAAGGAAAGCCAAACAGTAGCCTGTAGGAAGCTGAATTGCAATACAGATAAGGGGACTTGGCCAACTTCTGGGACAGAAAACTGTTCATCTCTTCCAGACACTTGCTTTGAACTCCCAGGTTGCTTAGACTTATCTTGCTGGTTTGAAGAGTTGTTTTTTTTTTCTTCCTTTTTGTTTTATACACTTGTTGCTTTTACTTGTTATGAGATTTTGGCAAAAGGCTATCTACTGGCAAAAGACTATTCTTTTGCCAATTGGGTTGTTCTTCTGGCCTATCAAGTGAGGTTGCCTCCAGTTTCTTGGTTTCCTGGGAAATACACTCTGTTTTCTGCGTAATCTAAGGAGAAGATTGTTAAACTGCTGGAACACTTTTCCTGAAGCAGATAAAGCTTTAAAACCTCAGTGGGATTCTGCTGATTGATCTCATCTCTGGTGAGGTTTGCTTCAATAGCCACCTTTTGTACAAATCAGTTAGGATTAGTCCTCTCTGGATCAAGCCTTGAACACCACACCTGTAAGTGTAGTTAAGACAGATTTATTGGGGAACTTTTCATCACTTGACTCTTATGGAACTTCTTCATTGTCCCTCAAATTCTTGCCGATGTTTTTCAGCTTTTCATTGAGGCTCTGCTGCCTTTTTTTTTTTTTTTTTTCCCAAATAGTAAAATTTCTTTCTTAAATGCCTTAATTCGTGATTCAAATTGTTTTTGGACATTCAAAGATAACTATAGCTTTTCCCCTTTTATCTTAATAAATTCTTTTGTCTTCCCTACATTTTTTTTTTCTATGAGCCTCATATTCTGTCCTCTTTTTCTACTTTTTCTGTTCTCACAGTGTTACTCATCTATTTTTTGCTTTCAAATTAACATAACTCCAAATTCTTCTTCTGCCTAAAAACTGCTAGCCCACAGGAGCTTGCCTGCAATTCCTTGTGCTATTGAATAACATTGGTATACTCTTGTTTCTCTCTTCAAATTCATAGCTTAAGGGTTTTTCCCATTTGGAGAGGGCTTGTTTTGCTCTCTAAATTCATGACTCAGAGTGCTTTTTCACTGGACTCTTGTTTCTCCCATTTTCTTTCCAGTAGCCATTTCCTTTATTTCTTGCAAGAAACTTTACATTATAAGCCTACAGAAGAAGCTTTCTCTAAATTTTAACGAATCTTCCAGAAATGGTTTCTGACCACTACTGTTGTTACCTGTTGCCAAAATTCAAATAACCAGATATATTCTGTCTTCACAAAAGAAAGGTTTTCTAACACCAAACGATCTTTTGTAATAACAGATTTACAAATTAGAATTTTCCTGGAAAATGTCTGGGATTCTTGGGATACATGTGTTCTTACTGAAATAATATTTTTTTTTACCATCCCCAAGTAACAGAGAGCAAAATACAACCACAAGAGTAATTGTTAACTAAAGCCAAATAAAGTTTTCTTATTAACCCCAAAAAGGAGATGCATCAGCTGTTCCCTCAGTCCCAAACTCAGACTGTTTTCCATATAACATTATGTTCCTGAGAAATGCAAAACCTTGGAGATAATGGAAAAGCCTCCTTCCTCTGGATAGAAAAGTGATAGAGGCAAGTGACTTCTCTGTACCCTCTACCTTCTCTGGGGACTAAGGAATTGTCTTACAACTTAATTATATCTTGTAGCATGATTCCATTTCTCTAAGCTGTGGTTCTTTAGACAATGTCTCAAGGGTAGACATCAGTGTGACAAGTGCATCCTACCCTTCAAGACCACCACTGCTTATCTTCCACAGGATTTGCAGTCTCTAAGTTGTGAAGGCAAGAGTGAAGAGCCACCTCTCGTCCTTTGAGGGAGCATGCATGGAGTGAGCATTAGCTTAGTACACTTAAGGAGGCAGTGCCCAAGACAGTTAGCAAAGAGTCGGCAAGGAAAATGACTTCTGACAAATGTTCTGAATAATGGTCTTAATGTAAACCACAACCTGACTATATTTATTAGTGGGAACAAAATATTTATAGCTCAGGAATAATCAAGTGCCATGGAGTTCTAGAGTTTATATCTCGCTTGTCTACAGAAGGTTATGTACTTTAACAATAATCATTAACTAGAGTGTGCATTTATTTTCCCTCACAGGTAACAGCTTCAAGAAATCAGAGTAAGTCATGTACATGACTGGAACAATCAATATTTCTAGGAATATTCAAAGAAGTAAAGTCATCGGATCAAATTGATGGAATATTTCTTTTTTAAAAAAATGTTGTTCTCAAGTGGTTGAACTGTCTTATTTGGTACAACTGAAACAGGTAGACCAAAGCAGTCCTAGAAACTTTTAAAAACATAAATGCCAGCAATATGATGTTCCTTCTGAAAATATTTTTGATATTCTTGTTTATCTTCAGAGTTTTTAGTTTGAGAAAGAATTTTAATCAAATTTTATTAATTTCTCTTAAAACTTAACTGTGAGATTTTAAAAGGAATTATCTCAGCTATTAAGATTTAAATGTAGAATTCTGGGTAGTTAAAAGTTGGGGTGATTTTAGAGAATTTGACCTTCAGCTATTATCAGAGATCTGATTGGAATTAAGAGCCTCCTCTTTCCTGGACCTTTGGACAACTCTGTAGCAGGCTGGACAAAAATTTGAGCCAGCTCTTTCGGACACAGTGTACCCAGTCTGGGAGCTACCTCCAGAACAGAGAAACCAAAATATCTCTTCATTTTTCCCACTGTCAGGTTGCCCATCTAAGAACACCAGCCCAGTATTAGAAGTCTGCCACGTCTTTCCACCTGGAATCCCAAGTTCTCTTGGACTTTCACATGTTACACTCATGTGATCTATACAAACCTGAAGGAAAGATTCCTTTGGGCTTTCTAGGATCTGGTTTCTGAAAACAGTTTATGACAAATGTAGCTTGAATAATTTACTTCATTAAAAACCAAACCAAAACAACCCATCACAAATAGAATATCCCTACTCATTCATCACTGAATGGACACAGCTGATGATGATGCCTTGCTATGGGAACAGGAAATTTCTCTGTCTTAAAGGAAGGATTAAACAAAAAACTGGGCAGTAGGTTTTTCTTTAGCTGATCTCAAAGAACCCACAATCTACATTACAGGAACAGTGTGTTGAGGAGCTCATTATGGAACAAAGTATAAATATTTAGAGAATTTTAACCTAACCTCCATTCTAGTCTCTGTCTAAAATTTAAAAGAACCATCAAATCGCTGGTTCCAAACAAATCTGAAAGAAACAGCTTGTCTCCTAAAATCCTAGGCAAAATGTCTCAAATAAAATGTAATTTCAGGGAAGTAACCAAAGGAGTAAAAGTAATAACGTAAAATCTTATACTTTTTGCCAGAAATTTCTATGCATATGAAGAACCTTTTATAGAGAAGAAAAGTAAAAAGTGAGTTAAGTTCAATTCTTTATAATTTGCATATAAAACAAAATAAATACCAAAATACAAGTTTATAATTTTATGTTTTCTGTTGAAGGTCATCAAAGAAGAAAGAAAATGGTGTTCATGTTGGCTTCTTTCAGCTGGTAATGAAAGCAATGTCTATAAATATTTGATGTGGATTGTGCTGCAGAAAAAGTGACAATAACCAATAAGATTGTTTTGGGGTATAGCTGTGATGAAGCCAAACTTTTAAGGATTAAATCTTTTGGCCAGAAATCCTACCAATAAAATTCAGTGGCAATTTAATAGCATCCCATGTCATCTTGTCAGTTTGGTGTCAAAATTGTCTACTGAACATATTATGTTTAAGCTACAGGTACCTATGTGGAAATAAGGTAAGATGCATAGCAGGGATCTAGGTGACCTTGGTTCATTCTTATTTCCACCAAAAATTTGCTGTATGATACTTGGCAGATAATGTAGCTCACTCATAATTGCTCCATGGGTTTTAGAAGATTTTGTTGCAATGGAAACTTGTGGCGACACAATACCATATGGTATTTGATGTAATTCCTTTGGGTTTTTCTAAATTTTAAAATAAATGTAGTCAAGAGCAGCATGCAGCTTCTGTTTTGCACAGTCCAGGCAGTTAGTCTGTCAGGTGTCCTGGATGGTCCTGGCTGTAGCAGTGGGCTCGTGCAGTAACATCCCTTGCAATGCACCTGGCCAAGTGTCTCAGCTCCTGGTTGCATGGAGAGAACAGTCTGTCCCCACAGAGGGCAAGCAGAGAGGTTTGAATTCTGTAGCTTCTTTTTCACAGATATTTAACTCTTGAAGTGCAGTTGGTAAACACAGTATGTTTGCTTCAGGTGTGCTGATAGATCAGCTATCACATATCTGTGCATTTTCTGTGTGCTTTTTTTTTTAATCAAGGGAATTCCTAAGCTTCTTATGAGCAAGGTTTGTAAAATAGTAGTAGAGTTACCATTTTCTTCTGACTTTTTTCTTTCTTCTTTTTTTTTTGTAGAAGGACCTTTTATTTATTTCTCTTTTGTGTTAACTGGTTTTCCCTTTATACTGTCTTTGCCCTAATGTCCCTTTCCATACATGCTGTAATTTCCCACCCTTTTTTTCCTCTAACATACATTATAGCACCTACAGAACCTGGCCAGGTTCTTCAGCAGGCTATGATTCCTCTTGATACTTCTATTTTAAAATGTATAGCTTTTGATACTGATATTCTATATGGACAGTTTAATCTATATATATTTGTATCTGACTTCACCCTGAGAATCAGACTCATATAATCATGACAAAGGCAACTTAAATCACTGTATCTTTGCCACACTACCTGTGTGAAAACTACATTTCTCTCAGATTAAGAGCCAATCCATGACTGCCTGGTTCCGTCAATGCATTTTAGAATTTTAACTATGAGAACATGCTCTGAGATGTTTAGTTGGTTTTCTACCACAGCACCTCAGACTTTGGAGAAATTGGCCAATTCTATTCAGAGGCTCTACATAATGCCCTGAGGCTTTTTCCTCCCTTCACTCTTTCTGTCCCCACTGGAAAACTGCAAAGCAGACTATATATATGAATTATAGTTACTATTCTTAATCTCTTACCTAGTTTCTGGAATGATGATAATGTAGAATGAGATGGAGCTATTAATGGTACATAATCCATTTATTCACATGTTAAAAGGAAGCTTGTAATAATTTATGAGGCTGTTATCACAGATGTAATTAGATTAGATTGGACAGAGAGATTTGTCTTCTTCTATATTGAAGATAATTCCAAAATTTAAAGAGAATTTTTTTTATCTGATCCACCTAATTCATGATTTATCATTACACAATCAGTATGAAGACTGCCTCTCAGCAGAGACCATATTTTTTTCTTTCCTCTTTAGTTTCGATTTTCATCATCCACAGAGATTTTAATGATGGTTGCTGGTAGTTTGTGTGCTATTGTTCATGGAGTAGCCCAACCAGCTGTGTTGCTTGTGTTTGGTGCAATGGCAGACACATTTATTGAATATGACATTGAAATGCAAGAGCTTAAAGACCCAAACAAGACCTGTGTAAATAACACCATAGCATGGATTAATGGAACTATTCATCAGAATGAAAAGAATGCCACAATCAAATGTGGGTAAGTAATGGATGCCTTTGTTTCTTTCCCATTGTTATCATAGCTTGTCAGAGAATGCATTGCTATTGGAAGTTCTGTTCAGCCTCTAAATCTTATATTTTCTGTTCATAAGGTAGAAAATGGGCATGGTTCTTTTTACATAGTCCTGGTGATATTATCTGGAGGGACAGAAGGCCAGATCTTGGTCTTTCAGTTATAGTTGTCAGCAAGAATATTCTTTGATTGTGACTGTTCTGATAACAGATATATATGTTACATATCTGAGTTCATTAATCTCTTTGCTCTGACTACACTGTAGGTAGTAATGACTTCTGGTCATTCTGGTTAGGACTTAGTTACCTGTAGGTGCCTGCTGACTTCTGAGCAAGCTAGCTAAACTTCTGTAACTGAGGGAAATGAGCATTTCTAGAATGCAATTCATCTTAACTTATGGGGGATATCTGAGGCAGATCAAAAGAACTGCCCCATAACACTGTGTTTCTTCCCATTAAATATAATAAATGGAGTCTAGGTAATTCATTCATATACAGGAATCTGTTAAGGCCAAAACTGAACCTGTAACCTTTCCTAGGAATCGTTTCTTGGTGCATCATTACAAGAGTTTTCTAATCTCTTAGTAACATTTCATTACATACTTAATTGGAATTAAGAGTTACTTGTCTAAAGGTCTCTGAAATTCAGGGCACATGGGAAGCTGTTTCCAGCACAGCTCTCAGCCTGCTCCAGCCCTCTCATCATCTTCATGGCCTTCCTCTGGACTTGCTTCAGCAGGTCCATGTCCTCCTCATGCTGGGACCCCCAGAGCTGGATGCAGCTCTTCAGGTGTCACTAGAGCAGATCAGAGAAGCAAAGTCTCCTCCCTCGATCTGCTGGCCACACTGCTCTGGATGCAGCCCAGGACATGGCTGGCTTTCTAGGCTGAGAGCACACATTGCTAAGTCACATCAAACTTTGTCCACCAATATCCCCCAGTTGTCTCCCCTGGGCTGCTCTCAATCCATTCTTCACCCAGTAAGTGTTTGTGCTTGGGATTACTCCAATTCAGGTGCAGAACTTTACACCTGGCCTTGTTGAATTTCATGAGGTTCACACAGTCCCAACTCTCAAGCTTGTCAAAGTCCCTCTGGATGGCATCCCTTCTCTCCAGTGTGTCAACTGCACCACACAGCTCGGTGCCATCAGCAGACCTGCTGAGGGTGCACTCAATGCCACTGTCCTTGTCAGAGGTGACAGAGACATGAAACAGTGCTGGTTCCAACACCAACCCTTTTGAAACATCATCTGTCACTGGTCTCCACTTGGATATTGAGCCTTTCACTGCAACTCTGAGTGCAACCATCCAGGCAATTCCTTATGTACCAAGTGCTCCATCCACCAAGTCTTTCCAGTTTAGAGACAAGAATGACATGCAGGATAATATCAAATGCTTTACACAAATCCAGTTAGATTATGTCAGCCACTCTTCCCTCATCCATCAGTGCTGTAACCCTGTCATAGAAGGCCACCAAATTTGTCTGGCATGAGTTGCCCTTAGTGAAGTCACATTGACTGTCATTGGTCACCTCCTTATTTATCATGTGTCTTAGCACAGTTTCTAGAAGGATCTGCTCCATGATCTTAATTATCATGTAAAATTGTACCAGATATCTGTGTCAGGCACCTGAATACTTTCCATGACTGTTTTTTGTCAGAGATCAAGTCAGGTGCATAATGTTCCCTTTTGGCTTAAAATTTCAGAGTACAAAATTTTGGGAAAATTAAATAAAATTTTCTGTTCTGCAGAGTGTTTTTTAAAAAGTTATCTAAAGGCATAACCTATAACAACCTATTTCAAAGTAGAATAAATGCAAAAGCAGCAATTCAGTGCCCTTCACTGATATTAGGAATAATTTAGCACTCCTACTTGTGTAACAGAACAAATTATCATTTCAGATTAGCAATCTTATGGTACAAAGTAATATTTGATTTGACTTTAGCAGGCCTCACCTCCCCCTATAAAATGCAGTTGAAGAAATCTGAATGTTATTAGACTGTTATTAGTTGCTATAATGGCACAAAGCAGGCACACTCAACAACTAATGAACACTTGCTGGGCAGCTCTTCTCTGAAACACCCTCCCACTTGTGCTGTTCTGAGCAGGCAGTCTGGGGGCATTTCCTGGAGACCACAGGGGTGCTCCAGGATGGTGGAGCTTTTTTTGGTACCTGCCAGCTCCCAACCCCTGTGAAACAGGGAGAACAAGGAAACCAGCCACTAGAAATAGCCTTAGTATTGGGAGACAATGCCTCTGTTAGCAAAACAAGCTGACTTCCACCTGGTCTGAATCTAACTTGAGGAAACATCAGATTACAAACCTGTGAGAAACTCAAAACAGTATTAATCACTTGTTTATTTTCTTTTTTTCACTTTTTCAGGCTGCTGGACATTGAACATGAAATGACCAAGTTTGCAGGATACTATGCAGGAATTGGTTGTGCCATACTTGTGTTAGGATATCTCCAAGTCAGTATTTTGTTTTCTATTTTGATTTCAAAGTTTATATCACTAAATAATTAAGTTTATAATTATTATGTTGGTTTTGGCTGCTTAACTGCTTATTTGAGCAGAACAGATACTTTCAGTTCTCATTCTATTGCTGAAATATGTTAGCTCTGGCAATCTGAGAGCTCCTTGGATTTGCACCTGCATACCTTTGTAAAAAGATGAATTTTACCCACACCACAAGCAATACTTGGTCAAGTGTGGCTACTGTGGAACCCACATGCCCTCTAAAAAGAGCAGCTGAAGGGCATGCAGATTCTCAGTAGGCATCTCAACAGTGTGGAGACCTGTTTCTGTAACAGAGATATTACAGAGCAGTATTTGTGTAAAAGTAAGGCTGGAGAAGAATCGTACCCCACAAATTCTGTAGTAATTGTTCAGTCCTCATGACTGAAGTGAGTCAAAAGCTTGGATGATTCCTGCACAGTCTGCTGAAGGGCCCATGGCTTTTGAAGCTTTTTATAATCGCAAAAATCACTTGTTTTTCTCCGTCCTGGAAACTATCCAAGAATTTTGCTGAGGTAGACCGGCTGCCATCCCTGTATTACTTAAAGTTGTAGATGGAAAATATTTGTCCACATGGAATTCATGTAACAGCATAAATAATTTAACTTGCCTCTCCTCCCACCCTATCAGAACTCGATTCAGAGGCTACATAAAAATGTTGGATTATTTAAAAACCAAAACAGCTATCATGTCTATGTAGCCAAAATGTATTTTACCTGAATAGTGATTTTACCAATAGCCTTTCCCATTCTAGCCAAATTGCTTTTTCTGATTTGTTGGGAGGAGAAAGACGTTTTACTGCAATCATCAGTTGTTTTGTGCTTTTCCCAGATCTGCTTTTGGGTTATGTCTGCAGCTCGTCAGATACAGAAAATCAGGAAGGCTTATTTCAGGAAAATAATGCAAATGGATATAGGCTGGTTTGACTGTACATCTGTAGGAGAACTGAACACCCGAATTTCTGAGTAAGTAATCTAAGGAACCCATATGCTACAGAAAACATTTTGCAGTTCCTTCCAAACCATGCAGAGTGCCAATAATCAATCAGGCATGTGACAAACACCTTTTAGTAGAAATACAGCTCTGTTTGTGGGAGCTGCAACCAGACTGATAAGCTCTCCTATCTTTGAACTAAGTACCATAACTGTTGAACCACAATTATTTCCCTTTCATGCCTTGTCTGACAGCAAATGTGTGTGTGGGTGGGTTGGATGCGTTTTGGGGTGCATTTTTTTTCCAGTTTGTCCTCTCCTGTCTTCTGCTTTTATCCAGTCCTGCATAGTGATTCAGTGCCTGAATCAGCTGGGCATGGTAGTAAGAGCCAGCTAGTGAATGAGTCTGCTGCCAGAACATTTCCTAGGAAAGGATAATATCTTCTCTGCAGTATTCATGCCTTAATGCCTTCTCCATTGCAAAGGCATCAGGTTTTCACTCTACTCCAGGGTCTTTGTATGGGGTGATGGTGAAAGAATAGGGATGAGGATGGGCCCTCTCCAGCGAAAAGCAACTAACCCAAATGTGGCCAAGACCTGGAACACAAAAGTTATGCTCACCACTCTTCTGCTGATTGTTGTTGCTGTTATTGTTTTCCAGTGATGTTAACAAAATTAATGAGGCTATTGCTGATCAAGTAGCAATCTTCATCCAGCGCATAACCACCTTTGTGTGTGGATTCCTACTGGGATTTGTCAGTGGCTGGAAGTTGACTTTGGTTATCATTGCAGTCAGCCCTCTGCTTGGGGTTGGAGCAGCTCTCTATGGCTTGGTAAGTGAATTGTGAAACATTCATATTGAGCAACAATGAACAGGAAAGATCAGGCCAGAAAGCTGTGAGGATTGGTGAAGCTGATTACACCCCTCTAAAGTCAAGAGAGGCATATTATGGTCCCAGTAGCTCTGAGGGAGGAGTGTAGTAGAAGGGAGGTGGGCTTTGCTCTCACTTTGTTTTTTCTAATTCCCAGAATAATAAATCATGCTTCTAAGAGGGGAGTGTAAGCATACCTTCTTGGGTCCTGTGGATGGATATTAATGCTGAGATCAGAAGCTGGCCTTTACCTTCTCTAGTACTACACACCTGCTTTAGATGGCTACAAGATACAGGACTTGATTTCTCCATGTAAATTAGTGACTTTTAGGGGTGACAAGTTTTACAGACATAAAATGGTTGAAAGCAATTCCTCAAACTTACCTCAAACTGTCCCTGCTCTCAGAGGCTGCTGCACCTTCTCCTAGTTGCTCCTGTTCTGCTTCTCCATCCACTTCCTACAAAATTCCCGTCACTATACAGAAGAAGGACAGTGAAAAGGGAAACCACAGGATGCTCTGCCCTCTCACTTCCTCTCCCACACTCAGAAGGGCTGGGTAATTCCTGTTCATCCTCTTCATTCTAGTTGGGTTCAGCCCTCTGGCAATCTCATTTCTTTCACATCAGGAGCAGCTTGCTATCATTTTGCTATAAAATGTCTAATGTAACTGTGACTAATTTCTTGTCTTACAGCTCTCCTTTAGCCCCTTCTGCTGGCTGCAAGTAGCTGACATGAATAATGACTCATGTGAAGTGGGAGAGCAGAAGCTTGGCAGGGAATGAAATAAAACCCAAATGTTTTTCCTTCATGATTTCTTTCTGACCTTATTCGCCTTCATGTTTGTAATTTTCTCCCTTTCCATTCTTATTTCCCTGTACCCATCTCTTCCTGGTCACATACCTACTGTGAAGTTTTTCTTCATTATGAGCCTTTCCAGCCCAAGTCTTTGTGTTACACCATGAAGAAAATAGACCTGAGGTCAATCTGGCCTGTTTTCCTGTCTTCAAAAGGGACTAATAGATGCATAGGGCAGGGTATTTGGAAAGAAAAAGCAAAGAATGACACATTACACTTTGTAATGATACCTTATTCCCAAGCCAATGTAGTATCTCTGTGTAGAATTGTAAATGACTATATTTTCTTCCATTAATTTGAGCTTTGTTTTAGTCTAAGTAAGCTTTTGGCATCCAGGGAGCTCTTAGTTGCTGTGTAGGGACCTGTTTGCCATCAGCCCACAAAACAAAGCACAGTGGTGGGCAGCATTGGTTTTTATCCTCCCCCACCACTACAGTTACCTCTTCTTCCTGAAGTAAGGATCTGCCATGGTGGTTAAAGGGCTGCTCCTGGCACTTAAACTCCCCCTTCCTCCCACTGTGCACAAACCCTCAGTCTGCAATCTGCTTCAGCCTAGTTAGAGCAGAGGGAGGGAGGCAGGGAAAGCAAGAGTTGTCAGCTGCTCTTTCTAGCTCCTTGGAGCAGAGAGCTGATACAAAACATATGCTACAAAGGTGTATGCCCTGGCACTAGAAGACCTTAGTCTTGGATTGTGCAGCATGCCTAATAAAAGCCTGCTTGGAGTGCAGGAGGTGACCCAGTGCAGAGCAGCCAGTACAGTGATAGCCAGCATTGCTCATCACTGTCCTTTTCTGTAGCTGCAGCTCAGGTGTAACCAGCACTGCTTATGCTTTTGTAGGCTGTGGCAAAACTGACAGGCCGAGAATTAAAGGCTTATGCAAAAGCTGGAGCTGTGGCTGATGAAGTGCTCTCATCCATCAGAACAGTGGCTGCTTTTGGCGGGGAGAAGAAAGAAGTTGAAAGGTTTGTTTGAACGAACTCTAAGGTCTCTGTTTTTTTTTTCCTGAAATAATGTGATGCTGTAAGGCACATCAGATTCATAGCAATTAATCTCTATATTCTACGACAATGACTATCGATTAGCTTTGAAACTTATATGCATGTATGTTTCAGGAATTTAGGTTTCAAGTAAGGTATGCAGAAATAGTTTTATAATTCAGTCTATCAGTGAAATAAAGCATCAGCAATAGTTTCTTCAATTCATGCTTACTTGTAGGAACATTCTGTACAATTTTTCCCTAAATGCTGTCTGATATCATTTTATTTAGCACATCTGTAAACAACTTTGAGCACTTCCAAGCTAAGCAGGAGAATTAGTTTCATCAGGACATAGTTTTTCGGCAAATTTCTCTTAAATTCTATGAGAACAGAATAAGGCTCTGGAGTATTGGCGAAATTCTCAAATCCTGTGTTAATCTGCTAAAACTCCAAACCCCATGATGAGGTAACTGCAGTGAGTGTGGCTTTTCCTGTGCTTATTACACGAGAACATACAAGGATTTCATGATCTGGGAGCACTGCTGGTTTCAGCTGTAATCTCTCTCTTCAAGGTGGTTCTGTATCTACCCTGTGTGTGGACATTCTGCTGAGTCATCAAAGGTGTCTTATTTGAACTTTGCTCATTTTGAAATTTTTTGTCAAATTGATTTAATTCTCTCTTATTTTTCTCTCTTTCTACAGATATTATAAGAACTTGGTGTTTGCTCAGCACTGGGGAATTCGAAAAGGAATAATAATGGGATTATTCACTGGTTACATGTGGTTTATAATTTTTCTAAGTTATGCATTAGCCTTTTGGTATGGCTCTAAACTTGTCCTTGAAGAAGATGAATATTCACCTGGCACTCTTCTGCAGGTACTCATTTTAGCTTCATGCAACTTTTCTGGACTGTTAATGAAAATAATAATTCTGGAACACATATCTGTTCTGGTATCTGGTGGCTCCATGGTAACAAAGATTATGTATGTCTTTTAAAGATCATTATTCATTATACATATGACACAACTGGATAAGAGAAAAAAAAATCCATGTTTATTTTAAATATTTTGAATACTACCTTTGGTGATCAGAATAATGCTTTCATTTGACAGCCCATTTCATGATTATCAGAGCCCTGAAACTAGCTTTTCCATTTTGTGGGTAAGCATGGGGCTTCTGGGATGTTGGCTTCTCTGAAGTATTTTATAATGAAAAACATTTTGGTAAAGAGACACCTAACTAAACAAAGTCCTGTCATAACTAATCTCTCACGAACACTTTGTGTTCCTTTGAGGAACCATTTCCTGTTGTTTTGTTTTTACAAAGGCCATGTAAACATGTATGCAGGTAAAAACACACTTGGCTGTGGCTCCTGCAGTGTGTACAAAAACTAACATGCATGGCACTTGTGCATTCACTTCTTTACTGTAGGTGCTTTAGACACTGCTGGCCTCAGTACAACAAAGCCAATATCTACAGGTATTTTGGTTATTTGTTTAAGCCAGGACTGCCCAAATGGCAGACTCCAGTCCAAACCCAGAACAACTTTTTCTGAACCTTCATAAGTTCTGAATATTCTGATGAGACATCTACTTTTGCTTCTTTTCTGCCTGTTGCACACCATGAGAGTTCCCCACCACCTGTAGCATGCAGTGCAAAGTGTCCTGCTAAATGGAACTTGGCAAATTACCCTGAGAACATTGTACACCTGAGTCATTCTCTTCAAGGAGGAAATCACCTGCACCTGCTCTCAATACCTGTGGTTGACATGAGGTAGTGCTGTGTAAAACAAAGTGAGCAATTTCCTTGCCTTGCTCATGGTCTATACATCCCACCAATGTTCTGTTCCAGACCTTGTTTCAAGGAAAAGGCACCCAGTCAAACTGAGATGGCTTAAAAATACATTAGTGACATCTGAGTAAATACCCAGATGCATACTTTTTTAGGCAAAGACACATATAAGTTCATTTACTTCAGCCTCGAGCAGAGCTGTGAAAGACAGTGAAAATACCTTCAGAAATGCATTTGTTTGCTTTCTTGTTGGCTAATAACACTCGGAGTGAATTACTGCAGTTCAGCACATGCATGAGAAATCATAAAGCTACTGTAGTTTGGTTTGCCCATCTAAGCTGTAAGCTGTAATACAAAGGTGATATCATATTTTGTTAACTTCTTTTTCCCCTTCTTCAGGTTTTCTTTGGTGTTTTAATAGGAGCACTAAATCTTGGTCAAGCATCTCCCTGTCTGGAAGCCTTTGCCACTGGTCGTGGGGCTGCAACAAACATTTTTGAGACAATAGATAAAGTAAGTAATGTGTTTCTAAGCTGTGTTACTTTGAGTGCAGAAATAAGCCCCAAGTGGTACTAGTTTTATCTACTGTGTAAATGAGGAAAGTGAGTCCAATTAAAGAAAAACTGACTGTGCAATAGAAAAGTCTAGTGGGATGCACAAAGAATGCATTGAACAGATTTCTTAAATGGCCTGGTTCTGAGCTCTGAAGCTTTACCTCAGCTGCTGCTGTTCCTTGTTCCCATTTCTCCTTCCATGCAATTACTTATCGATGCTGGCCCACTGGTAGGCAGTAAGAGTCACTCTGCAACCAAACTTGCAGCAACCATCCCATAGCTCCCAGCCTCCAGATGGCATCAAAAGGTGTCCTCCATTGCCATTAGTGAAGGTGGCCTCTGTCACCTGTCCCAGAGCCACCCTGAGCAAAAATGGGACCAAATGAGCACAGGCACTGCTCAAGCAGCTGTCATAAATGTTAATCACAATATTATCTAAACAGATACTTGAAATAAGGTTGTATGAGAGACCCTGAGATGCCACTGAAATTTACTGATTCCTTTCTTGAGGATTCCTTTCTATGGCTTTATAACTTTAGTGATTAGAAAAGTACCATTGATTTCTTAAAGTATGTATTATCTCTGTTCACTGACAAGCTTTATTGTGCTGAAAGTTGTGTAAATACATTAAAATGCTTCTTGTCTTCTAATGAGCACATTAGGCAATAGTAATCCTAACAGAGTTTTTAGTAACCCTTCAAAATTGTGTATTAATGATAAAACATATACACTTCATAAGCTAAAGCCCTAAAATGAACTGAAAATAGAGATGAATTAGGGACGTGTTTTCTGAGAAAAAAACTAAAATCGTAGAGTTGCAACAGTAAGGATTAATCACAATATTCAAGATAAGGCTGAATCATATAACCTTAGGGTAAAAAAGCAAACCAACATCAAGTTTCATCTGTCTAAAGAAAGGGTGACAAAATTAGATCCATCTGCTTGCCACATTTGTAGATTTGTGATTAGACAGTACAAGCACAGCTCTGCCCTGGCACTAAACCTAGTCATGTTGAGGTTCCCATTTGCAGGATCAGTGAAACTTCTTCACAGATGAGTATCTGAATTTAAGTAAGTTATATACTCCTAAAGAGGAACCAATCTTGTAGCTGTTCTAAACATCTTAGAACATACACATTTCTCGTTTTAACTTTCCTTTCAATCTGTTAGGCTATATAAAAAAAATGCACATTTAAGTTATCAAATATTCGTTGCTATAGTTTTAATTTACTGTCTGTCTCCATGCTTCAGAAATCTATCCTCAGAAAATTTTATTTCTTTGTGATTCCTCAAATTTCTCTTAGTTCTCTGCTCATGTCTAGCAGTCTGCAATACCCAAGACCTGGCCAAAAGTATGCGAGAACCAAAGCACTTCTTAGGAAAACTTCAATATTTCAGCTCATAGGACTGGGTGCAGAAGGATGGATGTTTTAATTGCCAAGTGGCGAGGCCGAAGATTTTCAGCAATGAATTGATTGTTCAGTCCTGTGAGAGAATGTGTTTGAGTGAGGTAGTGCCATTTTATCCCTGAGGATAAGATGGTCGGCTGTGGTATTTGCAATAAACTTACAATGAGAAGAGGATACATCCTTCTTGTCTGTGCTACCCACCAGTGACAACTCTCCCATCACTCTGACCCTCAGTTCCATGTCCCTTGCCTGCCATCCCTGGGGCAGAGCCTGCAGCTGGCTCCATGCAGCCAAGTGCTGTTCAAACAGAAGTGCCATGGCTTTTTATGGTACTGGGAATATTTATCTACAGCAGCACTGTTGACTGTTTAACAGCAAATAAATAACCCAATAAATTTCATCCTAGAAACCCACCATTGACTGCATGTCAGAAGATGGCTACAAGCTGGATAAAGTACGAGGTGAAATTGAATTTCATAATGTAACATTCCATTATCCATCCAGACCAGATGTAAAGGTAATTATTCATCACCCATTCTGTGAACACAATTATTGTAAACAAGCAAATAATCCTGGTTCTGCCAACAATTTTTAGATTTTCAGCAAAGATTGTTTTCCAGAAGCCCAGACTCTTTGTTTAAAAGTAGATTGAATAATTCTTCCATCAAAGTGTTCTGCTTACCGTTTGGCTTATTTTATGTGACATATCCATTGCTACATCTGCATTTCCCTTGCCACTGAACCAAACTCCCTTTAATTTCAGGCAAATTCACCTGTGTACACCTTCTCTTACAATCAGTGATGCCCTGGTATCAATGTGTATGAGGTAGAACACAAAGTAATAAACTGAATGGTGCAAGGAGATTTTATAAAACTCTTCCATTACCCTGGAGATGCCCCATGTGACACACTAAAATGCTAGGAAAGGGACAGGAGTATAAGCTGTATGTCCCACTATTTCTTTACTCCTGTATTTGAATTGACAAATTCTCCTTTGAAAATCACATTATTGGACAAGCATATTAGTGCTATTACTTCTAAAGACGGAAGCACGTGTTGTCTCAGATTTTTCTACAGAATTTCACTGTTACATTCTTAGTATTTATGCTTTAACATACATTCACAATACATGCACAGTGTTCTTTAAAGGGAATATAATTTACTAAGTTTTCTAGTGTCATTAACTTGACTAGTTCTTAATGATGAACAACAGGAACAATGAAAAGTCAAAATCTGCCTGCCTGTTGTAGAAATGAATGCTCTGCATCTACAAAGTCTTCAAATAGTGTAAAAATTTATGAAATTGCTTTATCCTCTTCATAATACTTTTCTGGATTTTGTAAAATTGCTTTGAATCTTTAAGGTACAGAATATACTCACTGGGTTTTATGACTGTAGCAGAATTAAAATAGATTCTATTTCTTTTTTTTTCCTATCCAGATTTTGGATAATCTTAATATGGTGATTAAAGCAGGAGAGACAACAGCTTTTGTTGGTGCTAGTGGAGCTGGAAAAAGTACAACAATACAGCTCATCCAGCGTTTCTATGACCCCACTGATGGCATGGTGAGTGTCCCAGCCTAGAATGTGTTTCTCTGGCCCCAGAAACTGAAAGAATGACATGGTTTCTTCTCCAAGGTGGGATGGAAGACTACTGACTTCCTTTTAATTTCTTTCTTTTTTTTTCCCCAATTATTTTTTAAATGAGTGAAATATCTTCCTACACATTTCTTTTAAACGACTGAGGTTAATAGTCTTACGAAAACAATTATGTGAAAGAGCAAACTGTTAGGAGAAAATAAAAATTCAGTGCTAAATCTGTGTAAAAATTATACCCATAGAAATGATAATTCAAGAATGACAAATGTTTTCTGGAAAACGCAGTGTTGAACATTTAAACATTAACCCATAATACCATTTAGGTATATACAATTACCACTTAGTAATGGCTTGGCTAAGAATATGAATTAGATCTATTCAAAATCTCACTCCATTTATGTATTCCTACATCAAAGAGGAACACGTATTCACATACATGTTGACCTGTATTTGAATACATAAAGACAAAAATTACTTTAAGTAACATAATTATCACTTTCACAATGACTTTTCACCTGGTTTTACTTCTGATGCCAGGCAGATATGGGAAATGAAATCAAAGAGCAGAGCTCCAAGAGTCAATACTACTGACACTGATTTGCCACTTTTTATATCTGAAATCTGATTTTTATGCTGGCCATGGAAACACAGCATCACAGGCCCTTCACCTCCACTGTGCCTTTCTTTGTCTCCGAAGTCACTGATTTTTTTCCTAATTTTCTGTCCATGTTCTAACTGTAGATTACCCTGGATGGCCATGACATTCGTTCCCTGAATGTCCAGTGGCTGCGCTCACAGATTGGCATAGTTGAACAAGAGCCAGTGCTCTTTGCCACCACCATTGCAGAGAACATTCGCTACGGCCGGGATGAGGCTACCATGGAAGACATCATCAAAGCAGCCAAACAGGCCAATGCTTACAACTTCATCATGGACTTACCACAGGTACGCTCTGCCTCGGAAAGTGTTTGGCAGAATTTGATAAGAAAAAAGAATCTTTTTGTCCTTTTGTCACTCCTAGCCTGCAGCAATTTGTGCTCAAGTGGAAGGGCAGAAGATTATAACAGATAGGAGGCAAAAACCCTTCCTTTGACTACAGTTATTTAGGTCTTATTACGTTTATGCCAGCAAGTTACAAAGGCAAACACACACCGCCCCAAAATACAACCCTGAGAGGAATTTTTTCTTCAGAAGTCATTTACATAACATTCAATATCATGGTAATAATCATAGCATGATTTAAAAATTTGTATTTTTCATGATTTGGAGATCTGTTTCTGTTCTGGCCAACAGCAATGTAGAGCCCAGCCTCTGACTAGCTAGCAATTGTTACTTCACCTGACTGTAGTGATGCTCACAAACTCACCTCCTTGTACAGGCTCCATAAGCCAGCTGGAGGTTCCTTCTTCTCCAATTTCTTCCCTAATGATGACAGGGCTTCAGTCATTCTTCTTAAAAAGCCCAAATTATTTAGTATCGAGCTCTTTACTTTTCTAGAATGTTACTTTCCTGAGTAGCTTCTGAAAATGAGGTCAGAACAGTGAATGTTATTGACATGATTCAAGTACCATTAACTTATATTAGTACATTGTCTTTATCCTCCATCTATGCATTTTCAGGCTTCCAGGAAACTATTCACTGAAAGGCTGTTTGAAGGACCCTGTTTATATCATGGAGGAATAAAAAATATTTAGCTCTAAGTGAATGTAATTATCATTTCTCTCGCTGTGCCAGACTTTACGTGTTTATTTGATTCTCTACCTGAACCTGATGCCACCAGAGTACGGTGTCCATGGATCACTGACACAGTGTTCATGAGTCACAGGTTACCAGCAGACAAGGCCAGTTCTGGGAAAAGTTTGCTTGTGAGTCATCTTATGGAGAGTGGGTGTTTCCATTTCAGCTTTTGCTGATACAGCTGTTTCGAGCTGAACCAGAACATCTCACCTTTTTAACCAATGCATTCTTTTGGCGTGGGGTTGAAAACCTGGTTCAGGCAAAATGATCTTGTACATTACGAAGAAGGCTATTTCACCTGTTGCTCTTTGAATCTGCTCACTAACCATGTTTTTGTTTAAGGTCTACTCCAAGGACAAATCTGAGACATTTTATCAATACCTTCGTGAGAAGCTTTACAGGCTTTTTTTTTCCTATCTGTTTAATTTTCACTTTTTTCCTTCTCACAGCAATTTGACACTCATGTTGGAGAGGGTGGAAGCCAGATGAGTGGAGGTCAAAAACAGAGGATAGCTATTGCTCGAGCTTTGGTGCGAAACCCCAAAATCCTGCTCCTGGATATGGCTACGTCAGCACTGGATAATGAAAGTGAAGCAATTGTCCAAGAAGCACTTCATAAGGTTTGCTATAGCATAGCAAAAATCAGACCTGAAATTATTTATAATGCATTCTGCAAAGTGTGTTCTGAATTGCAACAAATCAGTGAGAAGTGTTTCTTAGTAGCTGTTTCACAAGTACAAGGAGAACCTTAGTGTTATGGATTGAGAATAATTTTTTCTTACATTGGGACATCAGCAGAAACCTACAGCTCCCTTTGCCCAGAAACAGCTGCTTCTCTGGGGGCAGTGCATGGAGCTAAAGTGAGCTGGACCCACTGGGAGGACTCCAGTTAATTTGATGAGCCCTTAGAGTGCCCAGCTCACTGCCAGCCTTTCAGTGTGCTGTGCTGGGGGGGCTGTTGCTGTCTCCTCCAGGCTCGCCTCGGCCGCACGGCGATCTCCATCGCTCACCGCCTGTCCGCCATCAAAGCCGCAGACGTCATCGTGGGGTTTGAGCACGGCAGGGCTGTGGAGAGAGGAACTCACGACGAGCTCCTGCAGAGACAAGGGGTTTATTTCATGTTGGTGACCTTACAAAGCAAAGGAGACACAGCACCTAACAGAGAAGAAACAGAAAGTAAGCATTTTGTTATCTTCTATAAAATCATGGAAAACACCACAGAATGCAGATTAAATTTTTTTTTCTTTTAATAAGGGCTAGTAGCGGCTTTCTTCTGCTTTTATGACTTTTATTTTATCATTCATAGAAGTAATACACTGATAGCCCTGGCCAAAGTAGTTTTGCTGCATATGCACTGAAAGACCTTCCTCATATGTCTGCCCTGAGTCATTCCTTCTAACCTGCAATATCAATCATTTTACAGCTCCACTAAGTGCCAAAAGTCCAGTTCTGCTGCATTTGGAATTCAGACACATTACAGACTATGCTAAAATCATCCTATTTCTTGTGCTAGAGGCAGATTTGAAACAAAGCTTCTGGAAATTAAGATTTAATAGAATGATCTGTTGTATTTTTGTGAAGCATACATTGGATATGATTATCTTGAAATAAGAGAACAATTGCAGAGCTAAAATAGGTAAAAAGGCTTTAGCAGTCACATCCAAAGTGAAATAGTCCTTGGGCTAATATTCAATTAACTTCATCATGTCAAATACAAATATAAAACTTGTGAAACATGTAGGTTGAGTAGCAAGGTTATATTACACCCCGGCCTTCTAACTTGGAGACTATGCACTTTTTTTTGCAGAGCCACAGTGTATTTAGGTTGTGTTCAATTTTAGCACTAACTTCAGAGCTCTGTATACTGTATTTTGCAGCAGCAGAGAATAACGTGGTTGAGCCAAATCTTGAGAATGTCCAGTCATTCAGCAGGGGAAGCTATCAGGCCAGTTTGCGGTGAGTCTTAAAAGTGGTTGTAAATCTCAATATTTCCGGACTACTCTCAATATTTCTACTTCATCCCACTATTCCAAAATCCCAATAGTGCTAGCAAATCATTTTTCTTTGTGCTACGTAAAAGAGGGTTGAAGGGCTACAAGCATTTTACTGAGAAGAGAAATAGCTTGAGTAATAATGTTACAAATTGAAGTCCATGGATAAATAGCAAGGCTCTTAATTTTGGTCCTTTCTATCCATAGTACTTTCTCTTCAATTTTGATCTACTCTGTTAATGTTCTAGTTTTGATATTACCAACATACAGCCTTAGTTGTAGTATTTAATGCATTTTCAGTCCAGTTATTTGAAAACTTACTTGCTCTGCAATTACTTGAGGAACCAATGCAATCTACAAGGACTTTTTATTATGGCTTGTACTTGATGAAAGTTAAAGCATTTCACAGCTAGACTGTCTTGTAGCTAGACACTTACTTCTTCCAGGCAAGCCCATGTCAGGCATATGCAAATGAATACATCTCCTACATTACAAAGTTATGTTTTGTCAGAGAGAGAGATGGTTTATTTCAGCATCCTGAATTACTGGTAGTGGTAACAGTGATTTGACTTGATGTCTTCATAATTTGTGCAAATGTAGTGGGACACACCAGAGTTTTACTTAACAAATACACAATACATGGTCCATCTGAGACAGTGTCTGAGTGGTGTGAATGCAATATGATTTTGAAAAGTATTTGCCTAGTTGGTGAGGTATTTTCTTCCCAAGAAGTTGAGAGAACATATCCAAGAAAGAAAGTGTGTGGGATTCCTATGAATTGCTTCAATGCATTCTGATTTAGTTATATGAAAACTGTACCTCCTTTGCAAGCACTTCTTGTTTTTACTAAGCTGTAAAGAACAGGCCATTTCTGTTCTCTTTGCAGAGCTTCACTTCGGCAGCGCTCGAGATCCCAGCTCTCTAATGTGGTCCCTGACCCTCCACTGTCTATTGGAGGAGATCCTGCAGAGTCTACCTATCTTAAGCCTTCTTATGGAGAAGATGATGGAAAAGCAAAAAAGGTCAGGACCAATAGTTTGTTATGAAATTTTCAACTGAATAGGTTATATTACTGAACAGCTTAATGACCATCTGTAGCTATGTGATTGTAGCTTAGGAGTTCTTGGCAGGTACATCTTGACTTGATCCTTTTCTCTCCTTAAACAAAACCACAGCTTCAATTCTTCTCTGTGTAATCCCTAGGCTGCATTTTGATGGTTGTTTTGATTATTGGTCCATATAAAATTTCTAGCAGAGAAATTTTGCTATTTGCTCTTTACCTGTTGGTAAATTGATATATGTTGTAGATTTAGTTGAAAAACATACATTCATAAAAGCTGAATTAAGTGACAAAAAGCAAACTGCTCAGCCTGTGAAATGTAATTAATGGGCACTCAGTGATACAAATAGCACTGCTTCTTGTTCTGTAAAGAATAAATTCTCTTTCATCTACAAGTCATCTGGAGACTTGAGCAGACACATGCTCACTGCAACCTAACCCAGAATCCTTTCACTGTCAGAGTCCTCATGCAGTCAACTGGCATGGAAAATAAAGGCCAGCATTCCTTAAAATTACACAGAATATGTAGGAATATGCACAGTGGGTTTCCAAAGTGCCCATGAAGCTCCCTGCATCAATTTGCAGTTGTTCAGTGCAGAGAGCAGCAGATAGAAGTTACTCTTCTTGCTATTGCCAAGCCTATTCTGTGGATAAATAGAGGGCTTGAGTGCTGTCACTCTGGCAGCAGCTCAGAAAAAAGAGAAAATACAAGATGTTTCCACCCACTCCTCCCTGCATATTTCCAAAAGATAGGTCTTCAGAGTGTCTCGTTTGTCTGGCTGTTTCTAGTCATATGAGTTGAGGGAGATGAGCAGGGCTGAGCACACTAAGTGTTACAAAAATTCTGCACAAATCCAACTGCAGAATAAGTTATAATTTGATGATGAATATTCTGCCCTTACTGGGCATAATTATGGGAATTCAGTGTAGAGTCTGAAGATGTTTCACAGAAGGGAGGCATAATTACCAAGTAAAAAGCCTGAATCCAGCTATCACTCTGAAAACTCTCTTGTTTTAATTATATCATATACATGTTAATTTTATGCAGTCTGATCAGTGTGGTCACTCACAATACTTAAAAATAATATTTAAGAGATTGAATGAGTAACAGAAAAAGCTGCTTGTGAGGAGAGAATCTAAGTTTTGGCACTGGATATTTCATCACACCTTGTCTGGAGACAGCTGAAAGGGAATATCCTGGATTTCAGTGTCAGAAAATCTTAAACTGGTTGTAAATAACCTCTGAAGCTGGAACAATTAGAGCTGTAAAAGCTATGAATCTCTCTCTTTTTCCCCAGGGATGGTAAAGGTTGTTGTTTATTTAACCCTTTTGTTAAGTAAACTTGACTTATTAGGGCCACAAAAGAGCTCCAGACAGGAGCTTGTCTCTGCCCCTCCTGTCCAAACCTAGAGCAGCTGTTTGGGCCATCAGTTTAGCAAACCTGGCTTACTATTTTATCTCACTGTAAAAGGGAGAGCATTACTGACAGAATGCATTTACTTCAGAAAGCCAACCTGTTTTTTTAGGAATCTGTTGTGGAGGAAGATGCCAAGCCTGTACCATTTTCCAGAATTTTGAAATACAATGCCTCTGAATGGCCATACCTGGTGCTTGGATCTCTGGCAGCAGCTGCGAATGGAGCCGTCAATCCACTGTATGCTTTGTTATTCAGTCAGATTCTTGGGGTATGTTATGGTAACATTTTAAAGTGTATTTTAGCTTTGAAACAGAGGAAAGTGAATATATGATGCACAACTTGACATGTTTTGGCAAACCTTTAGGTCTCATCAAGTAAATGGGATTAACCTTCTTGCCTATAAACAAGTATTGCCTATTTAGTAGAGATGTTTCTAGGACTGTCATCAAACTATCATTAGAGCTCTTTGAACAGGTAAGCTTATAAGCGTTTGTCATGTATTCTTCAATATCTCTTTTGTTCATTTTCCAGGAACTGTTGGGAATGGGTTTCTATACTTGCATACAGTTTATTTTAGATGAGACAAAATATACCTCACCTGCAGATACAGTGGAGAGAGACACATGCAAAGGTCATTCTCTGCAGAATTTTATTGCACAGACTTGGCAAGCCTTTGAGAAAGCTTTGGATCAGATCTAAAAAATACTTCACTTTTTTATTTACTTATTTCAGGCACCTTTTTGTTGCTGCTCCCTGCAGAATGCCCAGGGAGACGTAGATATTTGTGCCTGGGTTCACAGCCACCAGCAAAGAGTAGGCTTGCATCAACAGGTTTGGAAGCAGGAAGTAGGAATATGTTTTAAAACTTAATGTTCACTAAAAGATCCAATACTATCAAAATCCACCACCTCTCTTGAAACTTGTGGAGTTCAGCCACAAGTGTTTATTTCTTCATAAACTTGGCAGTGATAGAAAAACATGCTTCCCCTTTTGTGTAAAAACTTTCTGGGAAAATACTTGCCAAGTTGGTGGGTAACTGGAGGGCTGCCTGAAGATATTCAGTGATGATCTAACTGGTGCCTAGGAAAGTTTCCTGAATTTTCAAGAATTAGGATAGAGAAAACCCATCTGTTCATGCTGTATCTTATTAAGTAAAGTAACAACACATTCACTGGGAACAAAATGGGAATGCCACTGGTTTTTTGTGGTTTTGGTACCCATCTGATGTAGGATAAAACTTGTGCTTCCCACTCACTTGCAGTCATGATAGGTACACGTGGGTTCAAAAATACATGCCCTAAAAGGTAGACAGATATTGGAGGTCAGAAAGCTTACAGGCAGGAAAAAAATGAATGAATAACTGAATGAATGACCCAGTATTTGAGGTCCTGGTAGGAGAGGATTCTAAGAGCAGTGCCAGCAATCTATCAAAAGAAAGTTGGACCTTTTGTTGTTTTTTTGGGGGTATTGTTTTTGCTTAGACATTTCTCTCTGGGAAATTGCTTAGGACTTTCAATCACATTTACTTGCAGTTTCATGTTTGTTAAGTAAGATCCCATGATCAGGAGAGTAAAGGTGTTTTTGAAATGAGGAATCCTACTTAATCCTGCCCACCATCTAGCCATACAAAAGCGATGGACAAAATTTTCTTTTTAACAAGCATAAATACTTACTGGGTCTCACTAGGGTCCTAGGGAAAGCATTTATATCTGTTTGCAGTGCTCAGTCTTGTGTTTGACATTTATTTGTTTGACTAGAGAGAAAAATTTTGAAGTATGAAAGGAAGAAATATTAAGTTCAATCCATGTTTGGGGCCATCCTAGTATTTCTGGATGACTGTGCAGACACAACACTCAGGACACTTAGGAAAAAACCATCAGTATCTCTGGAGGAGAGTGTTTTTCATCCCAATTCACAACTACATATTTACCATGATCCATCATATACTGTGTTTATCATACTGTTTACTAGCTGTGCTCAAAAAATTCCTGTTAATTTCAACAGAGATCTTGCTGATTATTTTTCAATAAAGAAAAGTAACACAGCACTGCAATTGCATGACATCCACATGAATGAGTATTCACAATAAGGAGTTGTTAGTTGTTATGTTTTAGCCTAGCTCTGCTTCTGGCATGACTGCTACTATGAACTCCACTTTCCCTTTCATGTCTAGATATTGCACACCATGATGACACAGAAAATACCATCACAATACCACAGCAATTTTAAAATCTAGAATCCTCATAGGACACAGTTTATGAGAGCACCTTGATCTTGTTCTGTCCAAGTATTTAACTGGAATATTTCTGACAGAAAAAAACCTCAACAAAATCAAAACAATAAAAATAAAAACCCAACAAACAAAACCAAAACAGTGATATCTCTCCTAGATATATAACTTACAAAGACAGAAGAAATCTGCTCAACAGCCTGTTCAGTTTGGGATCCAACATGAATTACTGAATGCATGGTGGATTTCATTAAGGGGATAGGAGCAGCTGCAGATCATTGTATGCTTTTTTCTTACTATGACAGATTATAACAGACCTGGTGATTTTTTTTTTTCTTTAAAACAAAGATTCATCTAAGACAGTAATATACTTACTACTGATAAGACAGCATGGTGTTGGAACAACTCAGCTTGAAACGCTAAGGGCTCATAGGATATTATTGTTTTGGAATCTGCAGGATTTCTTTTGTTGGCAATTTGAAGTGAAATTCCCACTAGAGAACAGCTATTTCTTTTTCTTAAATTCATGCTCTAATTCCTTTTTGTTACTTTGAGGTATGGCTCATTTCAAACAAAAAACAACATGGGTTGACCTTTTAAGACTAGTACTGAAATCTATTTTCATGTAATTATGTAGCTGTAAAGAAAATTCCTTTACTTTCTACTGTTAAATACTCATCTAGAAGAATTTAGGCTGGTTTTGACATAAGCAGAAGTTGAATGCCCAAGTTATTTTAAAATAAAATCTTACAGATAAGAAAATAATAAAATACCTTGCAGATAAGATTCAGAGATTAGACAATTTATAGTAATTCTACCTCTGCAATCCAGTAAGCTTTAATTTAAGATTAGTGGAGAAGTACAAGTGTGAGCTCTATCCGGAAACAGCAGAAATAGTTCAGATAAAGAACTTCAAATAGGTAATCTCTAATTGAAAGGAATTGCTAAAGAATAAATTTGGACCACCTCTTCAGCAGCAGCAGCCCACAACATTGGCAGGTGTTAAAAAAGACCAGACATTAAAAAATGAAAATATCATGGAGCTCAATACTGAATGGGGTGGAGGGGTTCCCCTTTAAGCACTAATGCTTTTTCTCAAGTGCCCAACAGTACAATAACGGCTCATATCCACACTCCTTCAGGAAAACAGTGGGTTCCTCTTGGAGCCTACCTATGGCAACTACAGCATCTGTAATGTCATGCAGGGAGACACACTGGGGTTAATTATTTACTAACTTTATTTTGTACAGCCCAATAGAGTTGCAATTGGCCCAGAGCAGAGAGGAGGTAAGATGCTGCCGCACTGTTGCTTTGTTGCTGTGCTGTTTCTTACACTGCTATTCTCTGCTATTATCATTGTTTACAGGCAGGGATGAGTGGTTAATTACAACAGGGATAGGCCACAAATAGGGGTAGTGTGTGCAGACACTGAGTATACTGAACTTGTTGGTTAACAGAAATAAAACTCATTATATTTTAATCCAGACTCACCTTAGGAAAAATAAGGAATCGGACGTTTGCAGGGGGTGAGGGAGAACACTGTGTTCAGGCTTTGGTCACCGGATGGGTTCCTGTACTTGGCAATGGGAAGTCAAGAACAAACATTACATACAGCAAAACTGACATTTCTATTTATTTCTTTTCAAAGACCTTCTCCATTCTTGATGAAGAAAACCAAAAAAACCAGATCAATGGTGTCTGTGTGCTTTTTGTCTTAGTCGGAGTTCTTTCATTTTTCACACAGTTTCTACAGGTAATAGTCCAATTTAGCAATACATATTTTTGATTTTGCACCCTTTCGTGGTGGGTGCCTCTCTCTGTACAGTCTGTATTGATTCTCATGTACCCCAGGCATACACCTTTGCCAAGTCTGGCGAGCTGCTTACCAGGCGGTTAAGGAAAATTGGTTTCCAGGCTATGCTGGGGCAAGACATTGGTTGGTTTGATGACCGGAAGAACAGCCCCGGTGCTCTGACTACCAGACTTGCAACAGATGCTTCACAAGTCCAAGGGGTAAGACCTGGTACCTTAGGAATAATTTTACTGTAGGCACTGATTGAAGGCCTATTTTGGCATGTTGTCACAGAAATTAGCTACCATGCAAGCAGCCAGATCAGTGTAGATCAGTTCTTGGTAAGCTAATTAAGTTATTTCTATTCATCACAGACTGCCATTGTGGAACCATTAGTAGTATATGGTATATCTAAAAAGTACAAACAAGAACCCAAAAATCAATAAAATACCAACCAACAATAGAATGGGAAGGAACACCCAGTGTAAGGGTTTGATTTTCTTTTTTTTTTCTGGAGATGAATTACTTTTTTGCCACAATGTTAAAGTGTTTATTTCAAAAACTTGTCAAAATAGTAGGTCAGTGACAGTCATTAATAATCATGTTTTCCAGGTTTCAGCATGGTATTGTGCACATTGTGGCAATTTTGATCTAAACTGACAACCCACTTGAAAAACCAATCTGTGGTAATGGCTGGTGCTCCATCTGGGAATCCTGCAACAAGTTGCAGTGTTCAGGAAAGTGAGACACCAGCTGCATGCTTTGTGTTCCTTAGTGGCTGTAGGTTAAATTATGCTGAGCTATACATGTTCCCTATCTGAACTGATCCTTCAGTGAGTCAGATGCCATTTTGCTGGGCTGCAATACAAGCAATTTTTTGAAAAAAGAAAGGAGATGTACAGATTTCTTTTGTTGCAAAAATTGTCATGTTTCAGCTTGACTGAGAAACTACTAACAGGGGTTTTAGAGAAGAGGTTTCCAAAACCCGTCAGCCGCAATTTCTACAGAATCAGAAAAACCTGCTGCAAACCTCATAGGCACTTACAGGGTATCTTTTAATTAAAATAAATAAACCTGTAAAACGCTGACAGAACCATTTAATAGCCTCCTAAGGAACATCTTTGTTCAAAGCACAGCAGTAAGGCACAACCATGCAACCCACAGCTTGCAGGGGGGGAGGGAGCCCAGAGCTACCTGTGCAGCAGTGCCCTGCACCTTTCACTGCCTGACACAGACCTTGCTGAAGGTCAGAGGAGGAGATGATGAGCATTTTGTGCTGCCAAGTTCATACCCTGCAAATGAGTTTGACTGAAAATCATCAGAGATATCAAATGTACATTTTTATTCTAATACATAGCAATATAGTTCCTATTTAGGGTACTGTTTAGTGCTATGAAAGAAAATAACTTTTGAGTAAGTCTATGAGAAAGAATAGTGTTGTTGAAGTACATAAGGAGCAGACAAATGCATTTAATAAAGATGATGTCAAAGCTGTATTTAACTTTTTTCCTTAATAAAGGGATAGGCAGAAATACAACTTTTTTCATCCCTTTTCAGTGATATTAATGATTTTAGTAATGTTACTGATTTTAGCACAGCTGAGGCTTTGTTGTTAATAGCCAAGTTAGGAAATGGTCCTGTTGATTATTTATATCTAAAAAATGTTTTCAGATAAGTGATTGTCCAGGGAAACAAGGCAACAGATTTGAATAGTTAGATTATCTTTCTCACAATCAGTAGAAACAATCTCCTGAATTCTCAATGGAAAATTTGATAGATCAAAGGAATATTGGACATTTGCAGTCCTCCTCTTGTTCCAATTAATTTGAAACAGTATATCCAGACTGGCTAAATTCCAGTGCAGTCAGTAGCTGTTAGTGCCTTACGTTAATTTAGAATTTTCTGAAGTTTTATAGGAAGATTTGTTTAATTTGTTTTTGAAGTACAAATCAGTCACGTCTGTTTTTTTTCTTCAAAGGCAACTGGATCGCAGATAGGAATGATTGTCAACTCCTTTACTAACATTGGGGTGGCCATGATCATTGCCTTCTACTTCAGCTGGAAACTGAGTTTGGTAATAATGTGTTTTCTGCCATTTTTGGCTTTATCTGGAGCTGTGCAGGCTAAAATGCTGACAGGATTTGCCTCGCAGGACAAGAAAGCACTGGAAGCTACTGGACGGGTAATGCTGTTTAAAGACTAATTTATATTTGCAGTCACGGGTAGATGAAAAATCAGTCTTTAGGGACTATCAGTAATTCAAATGTCATGAAAACTGGCAATGCTTTGTGAATAAGTTGCAATATTTCAGCTTGTTAAATCATTGAAACAGCATTGAGAACTCCCTTACTGCAAAAGCACTTGCTGTGTGGAATGTGACTGTCCTTGCAAAAGTTACTGGATTGAAGTGGCAGACACAGATCTCCCAGCAGTCCGGTTCACCTTGGTTGGGTTTTATTTAAGCACCCATTTGCTGATGCCCTGTGATTAAGCTGTCCTCAGAAAGCAGTGATACTTGTTCACCTAGAAATGCTCACACTGCTCTGGCACTGAACCACAAATCAATATGTGAATTTTAGAGAGGATAGTTGTTCTTTGGTGGGTGATACCAGCTTAAGAATTAAGCTTCTAGCCCTTCCCAGGACCTGACCAGCTGCCCACACCCAGAATGGTTAATTATTTACAAATCAAAATACTTCTTGTCAAGGACAGAAATTTCACTTATCAGTCAAAGCAACAGCTCTTACTCAATAGAACAACCCAGAGGCTGTGATGAAGAAGACACTCAATGCTTCAGCAGTTTTGGTGATGATTGATTGCGTCTGGTGTTATTTTCTAATTTATCTGCCAGCACTGCATCCAAATGCTAAAATATCCGAGTTCTTCCAAAGTGATTGCTCATCAGCCATGATAAGCATGTCTGCACCATCCAATTCACAGTACCTATTATCTGCTCCTTCACACTGAATGATAAGGCAAGACATTGACTCTCAATTTTAGCCAGGAAAAAAAAACCCTGAAATTGGATTTCTGATTGTCTACATTCAGATCTTTTCCTACATGCTTTAAACATTCTTAAGCTATAATACCACACTTGCATCCCAAAGGAATGTTTTACATTATGAATCTACTGTCAAAGTCCAACAAAATACAGCATTTGAAAAGAATTTCTTAATAAAATAATTTGAGATTAAAAGGGTGAAATTAGGATGAAACAAGCTGTTGATTTTCTTCTGTAGATGAAATTGTGGTACTCTTTTTTTGGAACATAAACACAAATTCTGACAGTGATAAATTACAGTATGAACCCCACAATTAATGAAAGTTCCACACAAGTTTCTGTGGGGATTATCTCATAATTTCCTGTGTTGCATTTTTCTATGTGCATAGGCAAGCATTTGCTTACTCTTTGCCTATGTACAAGGTAAAAATCTTGGAAATTGTGTCACTGAAGATTTATATGTTCCATCTCATCAGCCTTTTGGACATCAGAGAGGGAGGGAGGGTGAACAGGTGAGGAAACAACAAGTTCAAGTGGTTTCAGTTTATGAAATGGAAGTTGGGGATGCTATCCCTTTTAACTCTTTCTCTGACAATTGCTAAAAGTAACACAAAACAATTGAAATAAAAATATTTAATTAATAAATCCATGCAACCAAAAAAGTTCCTAAAAACAATCTTCCCTTTTGTGGGTGTTACATATATTCACATGATGTGAATAAGTCACAAGTGAGAGCATGTCCCTGACTCCTTGAGAGTGCTTACAGTGACAGTAACAGCTCCAGTGGAGCAGGCAGAGCATTGCTCTCATGGAAATCAATAGACAATTGCTTGTAGAAAAGGTTCTCTTTGGGCTGTCTGATGTTTGGGCCAGTCTGTATCATGTCTGAACGAATTTATATATTGCATCAGTGTCCTGAGTTCATGAAAGAATCATGCACTTGTGAGATCACACTCTATTCTTCCAAGTAAAAATTAGGAGCTTTTACTCATTTTTTTTTTCTCTTCCAGATTGCCAGTGAAGCTCTCTCTAACATCAGAACAGTAGCTGGGATAGGAAAAGAGAAAATGTTCATTGACAATTTTGAGAAGCATCTGGATATGCCCTACAGAGCTGCAATTAAAAAAGCACACGTGTACGGACTCTGCTTTGGCTTTGCCCAGAGCATTGTGTTCATTGCCAACTCTGTCTCTTACCGATACGGGGGATTTCTCGTTGACACTGAAGGACTCCATTACAGCTTTGTGTTCAGGTGAGAGCCTGCCCAGAGCCACAAACAGGTCTCTAAAGGTTCTGGACTCGGTGTGGTGTTCAGTTTCCTGATGGCTTCCCAAGAATGATCGCATCCCCTTTTCCCACAGGGTGATCTCTGCTATTGTCACCAGTGGAACTGCTTTGGGAAAAGCTTCTTCCTATACCCCAAACTATGCCAAAGCCAAAACATCTGCTGCACGCTTTTTTCAACTGATTGATCGGCTTCCTAAAATCAATGTTTACAGTGAAAAAGGGGAAAAATGGGTAAGAGTGGAGATGCATAATTTATGATGTGAGTCAGTTCATGACAGGCATGGATGTTGCACTAATGATTTAGGAGTCGACGAGGACCAATGCTTTACAAGAAGGTTATGCTGACTATAAAGTTTTTATTTGTCTTTGCTTTTTTGGAAGCAAGCTCTGTACTAGATAGAAAGAGTAGTATAACGTGGACCATTAGGAATTTGTCAGTGTAAAACTCCTGTAAATTGGAATGAACTGATTTGGGTGACTCACAGACCAGCAAGCTCTTATTTCCTGCTTTACAGTTCATGACAAACCTGACTATTGCTGTTTTATAATGGAGGCTTTTCTATTCACATCAAACTGGTGTGGGGTGTTCATGAGGAGACAAAGAATTGTTGAGTCAGACAAAATGCTCAGATTCTGATGAATTGAAAAGTCAGCCCCAGAAAATTGAAATTATTTATTTTATACACAGTGTCTATATTTCTAAAATGAAAAATGTACGCATTTGCAAGCCAATGCCATTTCCAATTTATGCCTCTGACCAATCCTGTGCAGGGAAGCGTAAGCAGAGAAATAGTGTTATGACTAATAGCTTCACCTCTAGGACAGCTACTCCAATATGTTTTTTTCCCTCTTCCTGAGATAATTTCATAAGTACAAATGTCATATTTTAAGCAAAAGATGCAAGAATGGATCTGAGGAAGAGTTGTCTTGTACTTCACAAATCAGGGTTGAGCTCGAGCTCACTGTAACATCTTTTTTGTTTTTCTTTTCACCAGGATGATTTCAAGGGAAGCATTGAATTTCTTAACTGTAAATTCACATACCCTTCTCGGCCTGATATTCAGGTCCTGAAAGGACTCTCTATATCTGTTAAGCCTGGACAGACTTTGGCATTCGTTGGAAGTAGTGGCTGTGGTAAGAGCACCAGTGTCCAACTTCTGGAGCGTTTCTATGACCCTGAGAAAGGAAGTGTGGTAAGCAAAGAAAACGTAGTTTCTCTGCTCTGGTTTTCTGCAATGCTCCAAGGGCCTTCTGCCTGTGTCCTACTGTGCAGCCTAGCAGTGATGGCTCATACATGTGCAGTTTGAGGCTTCATCTCCTTCTCAAAAGGATGGATGTGGACTATTTGGACAGTTCCCAAGTATTATCTCAGACATATTCAGACAAGATCAGAGAACTACATGCCTCAGGTGCACTCTCATGCATTATGTAGGCCATAGGCATTTGCCTTGGTAGCTTCTGTATGAAATATACATTGTGTGCTGTACATTGTAAGAGTACAAGCAAAATCAAGTCTGAATGAAGCAACAAAGAGCCTGGAACTTGTCTAGATTTAACTTCCAGTTATTCAATTACTGATAGCTTAAAAGGTTTTTATATGTTTTCCTAACATAAATACTTACCCATCTGGATTGATTTCTCTTTCTCTGGAAAAAATCTGTGTGATGATCACTATGTCAGGAAGGCAATAAAGGATGTGCCTAACCTTAAGCAATTAAACAGTTCACAAGGACTTATGTTGAGCAAATGGCCTAGTGTATTTTGTGGTATGGGTCAAAGCTATACCATAAAATACACATCATGCACAAAGGAGTCAGAGATAAGCAATTCAACTAATCACTTTAAATCAGTTGTGTTTGTGTCTTAATGATATAGTTAAATAATTTAGTTTTATTATAAACTATTTGGATGTTGCAAGCTGTTGTTGTCTAATGATGTTTCAAGTTTTCTCCCATTTCCTTGTAGTTAATAGATGGACATGACTCTAAGAACGTAAATGTGCAGTTTCTTAGATCAAAAATTGGAATAGTATCACAGGAGCCTGTGCTATTTGACTGCAGCATTGCTGATAATATCAAATATGGCATTAACACAAAAGAGGCGACGATGGAAAAAGTCATAGAAGCAGCCCAGAAGGCTCAGCTGCATGATTTTGTCATGTCTCTGCCTAACGTAAGTACTCACGAGGCTTTGGCTGCTCAGTGGTCATTGCAGCAGGAGTTGCTCCAAAACCACTTAAAGCTGCTACACACATGCACCTTTTATGTCCTTTTACAGCTGTGACAGTAGGAGCAAAGACAGGGCTGTGACCATTTGCTGTGTTACTTAGAGTCTGGGTGTGAGTTACTACTGAATTCTTACACAGTACACAAATACATAAATCCTCTTCCCAGCCGTGGGAGATTTGCCTTGTGAGAGGACATAATACTTGGACAAAAATATTTTAAGCTGTCTGGTTATGTACACTTTAGAAGTATTTAAATGTACTGAAATAATATAAATATAAAAAGAACATATAAGTATGGCACTCATTTTAGGCACTCAAACAAAGCACTTTTCTAGAAAGCCCTTAAATCACTTTTAGCCTCTTCTCCTAAATCTAGGGCAGGGAGAATTCTTTTTGCCTCAGATAAAGCAGCCAACATCTTGCTATCACATTTTCCTTCCAGGCTCATAATTGTGCTGCCTGGGCCTCAGAGCCACGTGCAGACAAAGCACAGCTTAGAAACCTCACCACAAACAAGTTTACTGCTGTACGTTGTTTCTGCATTCCCTGGTTCTGCAAGTGATCAGCACTGGCTGGCTTTCTTGCCTCTCTCCTGCTCTTCCTTTAGGCTGTGTGAATTTACACCTGAATAAAATACTCCTTTTGTATGCTTTTCAGAAATATGAAACTAATGTTGGGGCTCAGGGATCCCAGCTGTCTCGTGGGCAAAAGCAACGCATTGCCATAGCAAGGGCCATCATACGAGACCCTAAAATTTTATTACTGGATGAAGCAACATCTGCCTTAGACACAGAAAGTGAAAAGGTAAATGCATAGTGATAATCAATAATGGAAGGTTAACACAATGGCCTACAACATACAATATGTTTTCTGTTCTATAGATATGCCAGCACACTCCACTACATGATTGCACATTATTCCACATTGTGACTTCAGCACTTCCACCTTTAATGATCTTTCCCAGAAGTGCAGGAGATGCAGCTGTAAGAGAAAGCAGCCAGCCCCAAGTGCTCCTAAACTATCTATGAGAGCCAGCACTTTTTCAGAAATGTCTGAATTGCCTGGATTTCAAAGCATTCAGTTGACATTCAGAACATCAGCGGAGTGAAGTCCTTCCTTAATTCCTATTTCTGTGTTTAGCTGTCCCTTTTTTGTATTGCTAGTAAACAGAGTTCATGACCCAGCTAAGCACATCAATATCAACTTCTGATTTAGTTTCACTGTCCCTTTTACAAGTGTTGCACAATCTGGTTAATTAATCTGAGGCAACTGGGTTCCTCTTGCTCTCAGCTCTGTTCAATCTGCACATTTTTACTCTGACACTTTGTTGCCTTTAGACCGTGCAGGCAGCACTGGACAAAGCCAGAGAAGGGCGCACCTGCATCGTCATCGCCCACCGCTTGTCCACCATCCAGAACGCCGACATCATCGCTGTGATGTCCCAAGGACTCGTCATTGAAAGGGGCACTCATGAGGAACTGATGGCCATGGAAGGAGCCTACTGGAAGCTTGTTACTACTGGAGCCCCAATTAGCTGATTTACTGTGATTCTAAATTTGAAAGATTTCTGTAAGCAAATACTTTGTGGTAGGTATGTGTTGGTGCTCCATTGTGCTACAGAGTGAGTGCTCTACAATACAGTGAGGCCTGTGGAACCCTGAATGTATGTAGCTGTCTGCATCAGGAACACTTGTCCAGCACATGCAAGGCACTAAGCACAGGATGATGCATTCAGGAAGTAGCTTAGCCCACTGATAAGGGAAAAAAAGCCTGAAACTGGGAAAAATCTTTTCTGGTGACCTGGGAAGTTGCCACTACCTGCAGTCAGATTGCACAGTCCTGCTATGCCTCAGCTAGCAATGAGGAAGATTCTGGTGTTCTGGAAACTGTCTTCTCTCTAGGTAAGCTGAATAAGTGAAAACAACTCCTCAAATGATGCTGTTATTCTGAAGGGATCAAATGTGTCCTAATGTTTGGTCTGCAGATGATTACAGCAGAGGCCCTTGCTGTGCATGCAGAAGCCCCACTCTTTACCCATTGTACCACACACACTGCAGCACTGCTGGTGGGAGAGCCTGGGCTCCCCTGGCGTGCACCTGTAGCACTGACACAGCCGTGCCCCTTAACAAAACCAGTCAGCACTTACAAAGAAGGCAGCTCCACAAAAGTTAAGGAAAGCAACTGAGGTAAGGAACAGAAGCTGGTCAGCTGGTGAGGGTCATTTCCTAGCCCACATATCTCCAGCTAACTCATCACTGTAATCAGCTGTCAAAACGATTTTTGAATAGGAATAAATGCCTTGGTTAAATTAATGTAAAATTCTATCAAAATCATCAGTTATTTAAACCACTTCTTTTTCAGAAGGTAAGACAATCATGAGTGAAAGTGTTAAAAAAAGGCATAATTATTTGTGTTAAATACAGTTGATAAACAGAGCAACAATATATTTAGAAATTACAAAGGTCAGGAAGGAGCTTCTTTTGGGAGAAGCTTGTATCTGTCACAGTTTACTATGAGATCTGCCACAATTTTTGCTGAAATATTGTTATTGTTTGCAACATAACAGGAGTGTTTTCTTTAGTGACTGGGATCTTGGAGAAAAGCATAAAGAGTGTATAGATTACAGGTTCAATATTTAAATATTGATTTTAAACAACAGAGTATTAACTGGAAAAGTCATTCTCCATGTCCTAAAATCTGCACCTGGGCTGGGTGTGGGCAGGCAGGTTTCCACTCACTTTATAAGAAGTCCCACCACTTCTTATAAAATACGGCAACAGTAGCAGTACTTAAATAGAGCTGTAAGGGTAAAAAGATTATTAGGATACATCCCTTAATTCCAGGCAGTACAACCCAATTTCAACAACTCCATTAACAGAATCACTGCCACACACCCTATTGAACTCACACAGCCAGCACTGAAATGGCTATTTCTCTAAGGAAGTCTGTATTTTAAATCTTAACTGAAAAGTAAAAGAAGAAACTGCATTATTTGCTTTAATCTTTTTAGCCTTTTTACATTTCAGAGCAATAAGTAATTTGATGGCTCAGGACTGAAATTATTGACAGAGTGACTATCAATCACCTGCAGACATATGATATTTAATTAATATTATTTAAAGCCACAGAAAAAGAATGACTCTTCATTAAAAATTACAATGATTATGTATACTTATTTCATAATTCATTTTCCTAAAGGACAATACCTTTGTGACCCAAACTTAACCAATAAATTGCATTTTTTTTTACTGGCTCTTGTGCTCTAAGCACTTCTTCTTTTACCCTTCAGCTAAGCACATGAGTATCTTGCAGCAGCCAGCAAGTATCTTGTGTGTGACCGGGGTTTGCTGTCCAGGACAGAGCTGCTGAGAAGGCCAACTCAAGGACACCAGCCTCTGCTTGCACAGGAGCCTGCTGTCTCCCTGCTGAACACAGGGCCACTGCCCAAGCTGGGTGGTAGTGCTGCTGCTCTTCAGTGCAACATCATCCTCTCTTCAGGCAGCTGGGAAACACCAAGAGCTAAATGTTGTGAAATGTGCTACTCCAACAGAATCCACTCACTGTGTAAACAGTTGCACATTCTCGGATGCCACCTGCTGCCACTTTGTTCCTATGTGCTGTTGACAACCAATTAATTACAAAAACCACTGGTAGCTAGGCAAAGGGACTGGACTGCAGGAGGCACTACATGGTGTGTCAATCCCCTACTGCTGGCTAGGAGGAGCCTGGAACAGAACAACACTGCCACGCCTCCGTAGGTCATCTCACCGGTAGGGAATAACAAAGCACACAGTAACTTGAACACAGCTGAAATCTTTGTTACAGCTGTCTTTGTTCTTCATTGTTTGTGTCTAGTCCCATTAACTTAGTAATTTTGCTTAAGGAGTCACAGTTATAGAAAAGAGTGGTTTCAGGTCAGCTGTTGTGGGAAAAAAGTTCAGAGAACCATTTGAGAAGGTATCAGGAGATGCATGAAGCAGAATAATCCTCAGATTGTTAAAAGCAGATGACTAATTTTCTTAAGTCATGGTAGTCTAAGTAGGCTCTTAATTAAGGATGCCTGTTTCAGATTTGCTTTCTGTAATTTGTATCTTGTTCATTCCCAAAGGCCCACACCAAACTATTCACCTTGTTTACCCAATTAAATAAGATTCTTTCAATTATCTCCTACCTAATTGAAGTCTAGCAGCAGTATCATGTTTACATCTTCTAAGCCTTATTGCTTTCAGATCATATATACGCAGCCCTCATTACCCATATTATAGCCTTGCATACCAAGTATATATATATAGCTTATATACTGAGTATATATTGGGATGGTATCAGCAAAATATTGCTTAAAGATTGTGCACTGAAAGAGAATATACAACAGTAGATGCCAAATAATGAATAAAATGGAAAGTACCCCCCTTTGCCTATTTAGAACATCCATTTTATATAGCAAACATATATTCAACATATGTTACTTGTGTGCTTAGTTAAACAAAGCTGACAAGAATATAAACTTGAAGTGACAGTCTGCAACCATATTTTCATGATTTACACAACTACTAACAGTGATTAGTCACAGGCTTGTGACTGTTGATCTGAGAGAATAAGCAGAGAATTACCTTTGCAATACAGGAGCATGAACAATATTCTTCAGGTCCTATACTGAGATAATTTCATTAATGACAACTTTTAAAATTTGTTGCTTTGTGAAGATGTACAGAACCCAAAGATTTTTTTATACCGTATCTATGCATTTTCCCTCTCAAAGGTGTGATCAGCATCATTCACGATTTATGAGACCACTTTTAAAACGTAAAAATGACAAAAACCACACAGTAATGGAAAAATATATTCTACAGAGTCCAATGGAAATAAACTTTTTTTTCTCATCTGAGTTAATCAGAGGCTGGTTTGCTCAGGAAGCTCAATAAATTAAATCTAAAGCCTTGTTTCTAGCAATGCTGGCCTTTTTCACAGTGCCTGGGTACAGCCATACAGTCGTAGGTGGTGTGATACTGTCACACCATTATGGAGCAGTTTAACACACAGTATCTATATATAAAAAAATGAAATATGGAGTATCGCTATGTACAACTGATGCTTGAAGCTTTATCTAGCTAGAGATGGACAGCACTAAAAGACCACCGTATAGCTAAATAAAGATGGTTGATTATACTTTAAAATTTCATTGTGGCCCAGAGTATTGGGCCATTTCTAACCATACTGCAGTATTGCGCTTGCAATATTTCTAGGAATAAAATCAGCAACTAATATTTCTGAGCTGCCAAAGTCATTCTTGAGTGTACTTATTTTGGAGGTACTAGTTAGTTACCAGGAGTACCTCAAAGATGCAGTGGCATCCCCTTGGTTTAAATGAATCAGCAAAATTCCCTTTGCAGAGGTTTCTTAGCCCAGTTCACATCCATCCTCACACTGCTAACCATTTTGAAACTTTACCTAATTAAGTTTCTTTTCAGTTGTCCTCATTAATGAGTGGACACAGTACGGAACCAAGGCAACTACAGTCAGAGGCATAGCAGCGCTCTTACAAAAAGAGAGAATGTAGAACAAATACTCAGTATGAGTAGGTATCTTAACAAAATTATACAGCTGCAGTGTAGCTAAAGAAGCAGCTATACACAATATGCGGAAACTTATCTTGCAGCTATTTTTACCTTTGCAGCTCGTGATGAACATTTCAGAATTAATTCCAAGACCTAAACCAAAGAGTGCACCTAAGTTCCTCACCAGTCCAGCAAATGGAGTTGTGTCAATGTTTATCCAGTCTGGGTTGGCACACCACTTCTTGGCCTTTGGAACAGACCATAGCAAGTCAATATCAAGAAGTTTGAGGGATAGATAAAAGCCAAGGGCAAAGATGAAAAGAAACAAGTTTGTCTTGATGTACATTCTCAAGCTTGCTGTCTGAATAGCAGGGGTATGCTCAAATGCTTCTGCCACAAGAATGCCTGCGGATTAGAAATTCAGTGTTACAGGGAACAACACACTGGAACTTTGAAGAAGCATTTTCTACATTGTCCCTGAAGATTTTGACTTTTAAGGCAGAAGAAAATATCTGTGTAATAAATACCTACGTGTGTGTCTATATATATATATATATAGTTATACATACACATATACACACACAGTTTACCACTCTTGCAGTACATTACAAAACCTTTCCTCCCACTCAAAACTGCCACTTTGGAAAAAAAAAAAAATACCAAGCACTACATGGTTTTGATATGAGGCATACCTTAAGGCTTGACTGCATCGCCCAGTTGACAACCTATCAAATATTAGATGTAAACTGGAACATTCCTTTTCCAAAAGAGTCCCTCACTCAAAGATTGGCTCCAGCAATGCAGAATTCAACACCAGTTCCCACACAGGCTTTAAGTGTTGAAGGAAAAGACACAGAACACACTTATCTTCTCTTGTACTCATTTTATCCTGGTTGTGAAGAGGGAAAGCTGTTAGCCAGGGCTGCCCAGGCCGCACTGCATCCATGAAAGAGCACACGAGCAGGAAGCCCTGCTCAATGCACTGGCCACCTTCCTTAAAATCAGGTAGATACCAGAGATACTGCTCATAGTTTGGACTCCCTGAATACCAATTTATAATAGCTCAAGTAACTCTGAAAAATGTATTTCAGCATCTTATATCACCCAGGGGAGTTTGTCCTGCTATTTACCTTTTTTTTTCTATTTTGTCCCAGGTCTCTGTGTTTCTCCACACTGCACAAACACTATTTTGCACCTGGACACCATTTGAAGTGACCCAAATAACTTCCTCCTGAGAGGAAAGGTCAGAGTCATGTAGGAGCAACTTGCTCTCTGATCTCTTCCACATAGGAAGCACAGTTAAAGATCAGATGCAGCCAGTACAAAGCAGACAGAGATAGGTTGAGGCAGTGTGGACACAAAAAGGTCAGCATCAACTGGCAGGTGGACAAGGTCTCACTCCCTTCACTGTGAATTACATAGGCACCAGGTACACTCTACCTCACAAATTTTACCTTTGGACTATCGTGGAGAATACCACTGGGGCTGCAAGATGAGTCCAACTACTAAAAATGTCTTGTCTTCTCTCATTTTTTAGAAAATTTTGCATATAGGTTAAAAGGAAAAGAAAAAATAGCAGCATTACCAGCAAATACTCCAAGAACAACTTGATGAGGGAAATGTGTTGCTATGAATACTCTTGAGATGCACACACTGATCTGGATAATCCAAAAAATAGTCCAGAGGAATGACCATGTTAGTCTAAGAGGGAAAAGGAAGATGCTTAAAAATTAAGACAAAATATTTCATCTACTTATGTGCCCCAACCCTCATCATATAGGCTCATGCTTTTGCCAGCAGAGGTAACTAAAGTACCTAATAGTTTACCTTAGTAAACAGAGGTTTACTAAGTAGAGCAGTTTAGAATTTGACAATTAAAAACTAGAAATTAGTACTAAAACATTATCAAGAGTGGTGACAGGAACAGATTCCAGAAGTTTCAGGTCCAAGACACCTCTGTGGTTTAAGTGATGAAAGTCATCAAATAAATTAGGACAAACACCTTAAATATATCTTTCATGATGAAGTTATTGTTATATGCAAAAGTTTAATTATTTCATGACAGAATTCACAGTGTGAAAACAACTTTGTCAGCCTTAGAAAGAACAGCCATCAAAGCAATTGCAGGACTTTCCCACAGTGCTGAGCAATATGTTACAGTGAATTTTGTCAGCATTTACGTGCAGTTGCTTTAAAATGGGCAAAGGATGGCCATCAAAGCAGTAAATTTATGTACTAACCAAAAAAATCCAATACATAGTGACAATTATATAATTAAAAATTGCCAGCACTGAAGATTTAGGACTGATCCAGAGATACTGTATGCAATGTCTCTAAGTTGATAAATAGTAGCCTGTACAAACACATAAATTGTCTTAATATACTTTTTCTTCAGCTGAAGTCGATCCTAATAAAGGACTGTTTTTTTACAAAATACACTGAACTGTGAATATTTGTTTAAATTAAGTCCATTAAAAACATGGCATGTATATCAAGAAATATCTGAATATAATGAGTTGGAATCATGGAAAGACACTGACCTGTGAAGGGTAACAGCTGATTTATCTTTCCATCTAACTGTGTAGCTAAGTGCTGCTGTGACCATTACATACCAGACACAGGATGATCCCATGGCATGTCCAGATGGGCTTCCTAGTAAAAACAAAAAGGAAATATTCAACTCAAGAATGAAGACTGTGACATCTGTCACACAGAAAATGTCTACTGGTTACAGTTACTCAGACACCTAATAATTTAGAAGGGAAATGGCTAACAAAGGCTGAAAGAATGTGAACTGCTTCTCAAAAGTTAATTTTTGCCATATGGATTTTTCACAATGTTCCATCTATAGCGAATCCATAATACTTGTCTGAAATAAAAAAGGTAACAGCTTAATCATTTTATATTGGTGTGAGGTGGAATCTTGATAGGAAAACGTAGTATTTTCCCATTACTTGGACTTAAAAAATCTAAAAAAGCATCTAAGGCTGTCTTAGAGCTGTAGCATGGAATGTAGAAGTTATGTATGAGGATCACGTGAGAAAAGTTTTGAATGAGCCTCCTCATAATTAACGGGAGCAAGAGAAATTTAGCTCTTTGTAACATCCTAAACTAAAGTATCAGTATAACTTTAGATAGCCCTTCCAAGCTGCCTTTGATCTGCTTCTGCAATTACCATCGTGTTAACGATTGTGAGCTGTGTCTCATTAGCAATATTACAATCCAGGTAATTAAAATTTTAGGTAGTTTTGTAATAATTTTAGAAATGTATCTGAAGCATGGGAAAACTGTCTTTATGCTTTACTTTGATTACTTTTATAAATTTTAAGGTGCTGTAAAATATCAACCAGATTAAAAGCAGGTTGTCACTGAAACTGGCACATGAAAAGATGCTCTAATTGCTGTACCCACAGGTACAGCACACAGTAGTAGACCTACAGCAGTCTACAACAGGAAACACTCTCAAATACAGAACAACAGTGATTTCTTTTTAGTCCGGGTTATAATAATATACGTACAATTTTTTTTTTAATTTAAAAAGTAAACTTTTAATTGTACTGGAAGCAACAAGAAGCCACAGAGAAGTTCCTACAACTGTGAAAGTCACCAAAAAAACAAGGTATGCTGGCATGATGCAAGGGAAGTGATTCCTAAAATTACTCTGTCACTTCCTTTCTCATGTTTATTGGATTTACATTCAACAAATCAAAATAGGGAAAGAGAAAATTGGATCATTGAAATCTGTAAATCTGGGACCTTTACATCTTGGCTTTCCGTGAAGACAAAAGAGAAGGGACAGGGTTATTTCACTGACAGAAGAAATAATTTTGGCTCAAGGATCTGTTATGAAGCAGCACTATCTAGGAGTGTGTAGAGTGAAAGAATATTTCAGTGAAGCAGCAAAGCAGAAATATCTAGGCAGGACAAGCACAATGTTTTCTGACTCCCTGCATTCAGTTTTGCTGTTCTGCTTGGCAGTACGTTTAGAGTCACTCTGCCAGCTCTTTTGTTAATTTCCTAACAGATTTGCAAACCTAAACCTCACAATGGAACAAATGTCATTGATGAGGAAACAGTAATGTATGTCAGAAGTGAAAAAGCTTCTCTTTGTTGCCTTCTAGGAAAATGTCATCTAGGAATAATATTTCATAGCTCATCTGCAAATTACCTACTCAAAACAGCATAAATTCTGCCTTAAGGTTTATGTTCTTAAAGTTTTGCAAATACCAGAAAAAAAATGTCTGCAGGTCCAGAAGTACAAAGCAAATTCGGGTCCTAAACTGTTTGCCATGCAGCCATATGAACAGTTCCCTCAGCTTTCCCTTTGCTGAGACATGGAGTTTGGGGTTCAGTCTATCTTAGCAGTATTTGGATCTGCTTTTCTCATGCCTGTGGCTGCTTCTAATCTTTTAATATAAATTGCTATTTAAAAAGCGTGTGAAGTACCATGCAAGCTCACATAATAATTGTGTGCACATAACAGCTGCACTGACTGCACCTCCTCTTGCTAATGAGAAACAGGTCTGTGACAGTTTTAATGGTCCAGCATTAAGCCTGGAGGTGGGAAAAAATGTGGTCATTGTAAGTGCAAAGAAGGAATCAATATGACAGTTGTACTCAAAGGACAGAAATAGCAATGACCTTTCAGAAGGACAGTAACAAGAAGAAACACCTTCTGGTTCAATGAATCAAAATGAAACACACTGACTGTCTCCTGAGGCAGGGCTCAATCTACCAAGTACTGAATGGGCTCAGTTCTGAAGGCTTTTGATAAGATCTGAAGGACTTTAATATTTTGTGTTAGGTTCCAAATGAATTAACTTGAAAGAGACTGCAGATCACATAAAGACCAGGCATTATTAAACCCTGCCTCATACAAGGGCTTAAGCCTCTTGTTCACAATTACAATGAGACGTAATGCAGGATATTGTTAACAAAATACAGCTATGCAAACTGCTTAAAAACTTTCAGTGACATTAGTAAGACACAAAGCACATAATTTCCACAGTCAGTATTTTCTTGCACAACAAACTGAACTAAATACAGTTAGCTCAAAGCAAGTTCATCTTACTGCATATATTAGGGATGCACCAGTTCATTTAGCTTCATCATAGCTGCATTTGATTTCCAGAGAGAAGATAATAAGACATAAAAAGTGAAAATACATTGAAAAGGTACATTTCAAAAATAATTTTCCCCCATATATTTATACACATACTCCCACATTCAGTGCCAGTGTCTGGTTCAGTTTCTTTTCCACTTGTGATACATTATGTAAATGATTGCTGAGACTATTGCTATTTACACTGAACCACTCAGTTTTTGGGATTTGAATATTTCTTGCAACAGTGAACAAGCCCTCAAACTCAACAACCCCAGGCTCTGTCTTGGAAGACACTAAACAAAGTATTTCACAAGTTTTGTGAAAATTTCTATCCAATATGCCAGTTCCTTCTCCTGTAGTTACTTTTAAAGCAAGTCTCCCTCCTTGCATCTTTTAAAGTAATGAAGGAAATGTTCTTGTCATACAGCAAATACCAACCTATTGTATTTCTTCCTTTTCCTCTCCTTGTTTTTTTTGTGCTGTTTTATACATAGCTCTGAGATTTGTGTATCATATAGGACCTTCCAAAGTCCCATTCTCTCCCCCTTGAAGCTGCTATCCCTATCAAATGTACCAAGGTCATCTCCAACATTTCTTACCTGGTCCAGTTTCGCATGTTATAGGAAACTGTTCAAGGCATGGGCTTGACTGATTAGGATAAATCATTGTTTCTTGCACCCACCAGTAAGGGCGATGACCAAATAAAATCCTGACAAAAAATAAAATAAAAGGAAGCAGAAATTCAATGTAAAGATTTTTACATAAGAAGGCCTCAGCAAAGCATGATAAATAATCTTACAAAGAATATGAAGAGCCATATTTCCAAAGCTATTCCATAATAGTTCTACAGGTTCTTCTCATCTTATTACAATGCTATTTCAAACATATCTTAAATATCTTCATTGACAGTTCCTATTTTATAATTGCCAGGGAAAATCTACTAGTACATTACTCACAGAACAATTTTCTAAACTTGAGGTACATATAGTAACTATTACTAAAAATAACAAATTTTAAAACAAATCCAACTTCTTACCATTTAAATATGAGGTTGAACCAATCACCAATGACTGCCACCCATATCATTTTAGTACCAACCACTTGGTTGAGCTGAAACCAAAGAGGAAAATAAATTGAAAATATATTCCGGGGATCACCAACATGTGACATAAAATTAAGAAAATCCTGGTAAGCCCTGTAGTCCCTCTGTAAATGCTGAATGATAAGCACTCCATTGCTGTGAAGGAGATCCATCTTAACGGATTAGACTGTACTTGAAATATAGTAACGTTTCTTTAATCTTAAATTTCTAGTGACAGAGAATGAGAATCATGGAGGGGAGCTATTAAAAAAGTGAGAGAAGGTGATTGACGTTGCCTTTATATTATATTGGCGTGGTGTACCCAGCCATTCCCCAGACACGTGGCTCCAAATCTCCAGGAAAACAGATGAGTCTGTTAGCACTGGAAAGCTTTTTCATTTGCAAATTTTAATTGTTGGAAGCTAAGTGAAGTACATGCTGAGCAGCAGCAAATTGTGGGGAAAGTTTTGTGGAAACACAATGTTTGACTCGTGCAATCCTTTGTGTGAACAGTTGGAACATGTTTGCTTAAATTTTTTCACAGTTCATTTCTCTGCAGGATGGACATTAGTAATGTGTGTACTTCATTAAGTGTTGCCTGTATAAAGGATAGAAAGAATACACAAATTACTGATCTTTGCAGAACTGTCACTGAAGCTGTACGTCTCACTTTGAAATAGAACTTGGCTGCAACTTATACTTCGCACAACACGATTTTTCAGTCAGAGAAAATGCAACCAGCATCCATATATCGACCGTGCTGTTGAGCTCTAGTTTTCTTTTTAAACCAACAGCATTCTTAAAACACTGAAAAACAATTGTTTCCTTCCTACAAGAGGCCTGTTAATCCAGGGCCCAGTGCAGATGATGCCCAGTCTCTGAGGCATTGTGGGGCATTGCTTACATGATGCCCGTCCTACGCCCCTCAGGCAGAAGGAGCTGCAGCCCCCCCTTCTTGCTGCCCCGCCTGACAGAAATGGGACCTGCTCTACAAACCACAGCAAGGCTGGGAACACAGTCAGGAGCATTTCCCTCCACTATTCCCAGGTGGAGCACAGCGGTCCTCCAGAGCAAAGAGCCAAGAGCAAACAGATTCTGCCATACAGCAGAAGTTTAAAAGATTACAGTAGACAATATGTTAGCATATTAGATTTATCAATATTAGTACTAATAACTGTAGCATAGAACACGATGTTCATTTGAGATGGCTCCATGAAAAGAACTTTTTCTACAAGAGATTAAATGGATACCAAAAGTCTGATGATACCAACTTCTTACATTATCAGATAAAAACTTCAAGCTCTTTACCAGGCTCTAATATTCTGATATATTCATATCTTCTATCAAATTATTATCTGTGTATCTGAAACAGTGTGAGTCAGAAGACAAAAGCAGCTCTATATATGTACTGCACACTTCCCTAAATGCTCTTTCCATGCACTTCAAGCTAAACTGCACAAGCTGGGGAGACAAATATATGAACTACTTAACTGTTTTTGCTGAAGAAGGGCTTAATGGCTAAAGAGGGCTTCATGATGTGTGGTCAGGGAAGTCATGTGGAAACATTAAGTTGATTCAACAAATAAGGCATGACAATTAAATGTTCGTAGAAGATATCTCTTTCTGACACAAGCTCGCATTTATTTTAACTACTCCCATTTACTTAAGCTATTAATAGTCTGGTTTCAGAATATTTTGGCAGATTGAGATCCTATATGTTTATTGCTACCAATTGCATTAAGCCACATAGAAAACCTTCAAGTTAAAAGTTTCTATGCACTGCTTCTGAATAACTACAATATTTTTCTATATACTGACCGAATTATTCACTTCAATTATTGTTACCTGATTTCAAGGGAAACTCTTCCAAATTCAAAATATCAGGACATTTCAACAAAAAAATTTCCTAGTTTTTTAGCTGAAAATATTTGAGGGGGTTTGTTTCTTGCTAAGTCATATACCTTGCTGTTTTTCAGAGTATGCAGCAAAGCAACTGTCATAAAAATGAATGGATGGAATTAATTTTCTCTATTCCAGTAACTCCCCAAGACCATACTTGTTTAGAAATCTCTCTCTAATAACTCTTTATACTTTATTGCTAAAGAAAATGTTCTTTTGCCACATTTTTTTACTGCAAAAGTATCTTGCCTTTAAAGATAAGTAAGACTTACTATAACAATAAAAAAATCACTTTTTTAGACATGTCTGGGTTTAGTATACAAAAATGTAGAAAATCTGAGGTCTTCCTCTGGTTTTCAATCTAGTTTAGCAAGAACAGTTAGCTTCACGCACGAGTGCAAACACCAAGTCAGTTGACAGCTGAATAACAGATATCTTACTTCTAGTACTTGGTTAAAAGCACAACAACTATAATGAGGTTAAGTCTAAATAACTATTGTTCTATTAGGAAAAAATATTCTGCAGTACGCAAGTTTCCATCGAGATAAAATTTAATGTCCTCAGGAGAGTCTACCAAGTAATAAAGTGGATCTTTTTATAGTCCCTCTTTAATGGCACTGTGAGGTAACGGTATCTGAAAAATTGCCTCTGACACAGGATTTGCAGAAGCAGTGCAATAACTTTTTGGATGTTTGCTTTATTTATAAATTCAAGCCCACCCACCCATATTATCTATGCACTAGGACAGTGATGCATGTGCTCAGGCTCAACTCTTCTTCAGACAGAACCCCTCAGACACACTTTGGCTCTCCAGAAACTCTGTAAATTTAATGTTTGAAGATATGTCTTGGCAATCTTTTTTAGTATAAATGCTGAAGATCTCCTGATATTAATTTTCAGGATCTTGCTGCTGATTCTAATGCTTAGAATAAGCACCTTAGACATAATAAAGACGAACAGCTAACAGCAAGAGAAAAGGCTTTCATTTTCTCCTACATTCTTTCTGAGTGTTCCAGAAGCTCCTACATCCTCACCTTAGAGATATCAGAGGAGCTATGTTTATAAAGGATGTTTAAAAAACCGCAACAAATCCACAATCTACAAAACAGACACCACAGAAGTTTTGGAACAGCTAAGCGATTTTCTGTGGGAGAGGCAGCTCTCACTGTACCTGGAATCAGTCATGATCCTGCTCCATCCAAGAGGAAATCAATAATTGACATGCTAGTAATCTCTTGTCCTGCCTGTCATATTACACAACCAATAAAAGTCTGAGACACTAAAGATGTAATAACCTCAAAGCTGGTGAAACATGTCTTGAAATACTTTATTTAATAACTTGCTTGACAAAGGGCAAACACTTCCTCAATAGACCTTCCCTCACTCTTCTACGCAAAGTACTGCAAAAAGTTTCTGTAACTCCCTAATGCTTCAAAGTCACTTGAGATAATACATGAAATAAAATTATTTGCTGTATTTTAGTATGGGGAATTGCAGGGAAGCCTAATGATCTACGCGAAATGGTCAGAAAGTGTAGCTTCAATTTAAAAACTTAATTGCCTTTCTCTTGTTTTGATATTGGAGAGCCAAGGTTTGGCCTTCACATAAATTAGTTCTTAGTTCAAAGCAAAAACCTTTCAAATGCTATCTTTTAATATATTTTCTAATTTATTGATAATTTCTTGATTATGTTTTCCAAGACACACAAAACCAGAGATATTATACATACGCATGTGTGTATATATATATATACATACACACACATACAGAAAATGTAAAAACAAGAGTCCACTTGAAAAGAAGATCCACTGAAGGGGGGATAAAATGTTTACAGCTGCCTTGCACCTACACATTAGAGCAAATATTACATAACAGATGCTGTTAAGTAAATGTTTGCAAGGGAGGGAAAAGGCATCAAAGCAAACATTTTTTGAAACACTGTTAATGGAGGCCTGTGTACCAGGTCCAACTTTCTGGTACATTATGCTTAGTTCATTAAACAGTAACATTAATTTCCACACCAGTATTTCCATTGACACTGGATCAACTACAAGGATTAACAGGCAATTTACTAAGTTCACCAGCAGACACTGTACACAGGTCTGCTGACAGGTATTTTCTCAGGTGTGAATATTTTCCAAGTGCAACACTGAGAAGATACATAATAATTATTGAATTAGGAAGAGAATATTTCAAGAAGCTTGCACCTTCTCTCTCCCATTTTTTACTTTCTTTCTTATCCCATGCCCTCAAGTATTCCTCATTGGACCCAGGCTTTTTTGGGTTGGACTGACTACTAGAGGTTTAGGAATAGTTGACATGACCCAGTCTCTCTCTTCATTCTGCCACCTTAATCTGATCTTTCCTAGTTAGTACAGTCATTACTCTGAAGAGCTCCTTTTTAGAAATTAGAAGCAACCTAGAGAGGATAAAATTCCTTCAAGTTCCAGGAACTGCGGGCAGAAATGGAACGGAACCCATTAGCATGACAATCTCCAATCCAATTTTTCAATTCCCTTTCCAATAAGATTCCTGTCTTATTGTCATTCTCTAATCCCTGAAACTAGCCTGCTCTAATTCTTAAAACTAGCCCTATGCCACCCATAGCCCAGGGAGTCAAAAGCCTGCCACAAGAAGCAGCTCAGTCTGCTTATTAGCACCAGCTTGTCAATTTTGTATTCCTTAAAATATCCTCCAAGCTGCAGTAGCCCTCCAACCCTGAGTTAGACTTTTCAGCTGCCTCTTAACCCAGCACTGGAAGAGCCCAGGATGAACCTATATAGCTCTGTTATAGTACAGCTCATGTCTCTCAAAACCTCTAAATCAATTGGAAAAGAGATCAGTTAAGGTATGGATTCTGCCAGTGAATGTCACAGGCTATATTTAGTCTTTGGTGAGTGAAAATGTAAACCAATGGAATAGGACTAATGAAATCTAGAAAAACTTCACTGATTAAGAAAAGATAACTAACATTTTTGAGCTAGTACCAGCTACTGTGGGGTGAACCCAATATCTGTGTTAACGAAAGGATTCAGAAGAGACCAGCTATAGAACCCACCAAAAGATACAGATTAGAAAATAGAACTTGTTTAGATGAGTTTAACTTGCATTTACTAAACTCCAGGGCCTGGGAAAATTGTGTATTCAGAAAGTTATGAGCTCAAATAATAAAGGCTAACAATGCCAGGGGCAACACTGAAACTTTATACTATATAGTTTATAGCATGCACTTGGCTAGGCAAGAAACACTCCTAATTAAAAAAACAACTATAACGTATAGGTTCATACTGCTCAAATTCCTCCATGGAGAGGTAATTATCCTCGGACCAGCCCAACTTCAGGCCATTTAAGTGTGAAGCAGGTAAGAAACAGGGGTCTATTAGCTTTAGGAACAATGCTGAGGAAATGGTGAAATCTGGAGAACAGCATGTCCACATCAAATGAGACAGGAATACAGTGGGGTAGAAGTGTTTATACAAGAAGTTTGTACAGGAGTAATGGAACTCACAGTTGGTGGACCCAGCTCAGACTTTACTGTGCATTGCAACGGTGGAAGATAGTAATTAGTACTCAGCAATTAGTAATTAGCAATTGTAAAAGCCATGCTAAATATACATTATTGTGTGATTATCTAAATAGCACCGGAATAAACTAAAATTAGGAGTCATTCATTAGCTATGGTAACAAAATTATTAAAAGTAGCTTTCATAATAAACTGAAGGCTGCTGCATTGGATCACAAACTAGTGCTTATCAAGAGCTAAAAGGGAATATAAACAACTGGAGAAAAACCAGTCACACTGTCATAAAGAAAAAAAGTCTCTATGACAGAGGTTTATGGCAAATGTTTCTCTGGGTACAGGCAGGGCTACTGCATGGTGGTTTTGTTCACACCAAAAAGGGCTGCAATTATCCCCACAGGTCAGTCTCCTGTCAGAACGAGCTACATCCACATTCGTGAGAATTCAGGCCGGGCGAGTTAAAAGGCAATACGGAAACTCACAAAATTTAAGACCAGTTACCGCAAGTGTGTTCCTTGAGTAAATCAGACACTGGAAACAAGCTGTGGCTTCAGAGGAGCGTAAGTGAGCCGGGCTGTTTGTTCAGCACGGAGCAGGAGGTTTGCCATCCCCAGACCGGCAGGCAACCCTGCTGCCGCCCCTTGGGCAGAGCCTGGCAAAGCATCCCAACACTCAATCCCGAGGGCAAGGGGCGGGACTCGCGGCTGCTGCCCCGTCACGGCACCGGCCCCGCCCGGCCGCGCCCCTCACGGCGGCCGCGCCCCTCACGGCGGCCGCGCCCCTCACGGCGGCC
>VZTB01001921.1:207753-316461 GCA_013397245.1 Thryothorus ludovicianus
GGTCGGGGTCGGGGCCGGGGCCGGGGCCGGGCCGCGGGGACTCCCCTGGCGCGGTAGCCGAGGGCTGGGAGAGCTGCGAGGGAAACGCGGCTCCCCCTGAGCCGATGGTAACAGCAGAAACAACTGCCGGAGAGGTTTGAACGAGAACGCGGGGCGGTAAAAGCAGCCGGGGCGTTTGTCCGGTGAGTTACAGCGGCTGCCATTGCCTCCCCTGGCCTGACGCTGCGTCTGTTCTCTTACAGGTTTGGTACAGCGCTATGGGTAATGCACAGGCGGAAGATGAAGTAGCACTCTTTGAAAAAGATATGAAAGAGTTTTGGATCCAGTTTAAAATCAGTTATGGCACTGAACAGAACAATCAGACTTCAGCGCTGAGAGATTTGTGCAAGGAGACTATAGAAACTCTTTCAGGTATAAAGGCTCTATGCTCCTATTAACTCTGCTTTTTGTGCAAGTTATCATCAAACTTCTTCAGATAACTGAAGTAACTTTCCCTTGCAGAAAAATGGTCCAAGAAGCTGAAAGAAGAGGACGTGATGATTGACAAAATTCAGGAGTATAACAATGGTACTGTTAATTGTTGTGTCCAACTTTTATAAAATTAACTTCACATTTAAAAAAATAAGTAATGATGTCAGAATGAAGACAGAATTAAACTCAAACATAATCGGTTGGTTACAATGTAAAATTACAATATAAATTTCAAAAAGCAATTTGTTGAAAAACTTCATTGATGATGCAAACTTACAGAAGTTTTCTACATAGAATGTATTTAAAATAACAGAGTATCAGAATTTTCTGATTGCAGTAGCAAAATTAAATTAAATTGTTTAGTAAAGCAGTTGTGAGGTTATTTATGCCTTTTCCATATTAGGATGATAATACTGTCAGTTTATCAGTCTAGGGTTAATTTGTCTGAATTTTGTAAACTTCAGAGTATCGGGCAAAAATTATTGCAACTCTCATATCAGTCAGTGTTTCCATTCTTGGCTTTCTGTCATTATCTGTGGGCAGGAGCCATCATCTTCATGCTTTGAAGATGTACATAGTGGTGGCACCAGAAACAAATTTCATCCGATTAAAGTATCAAAGAAGCTCCAGAGTTTGTAGCTTCTCTTAGGAATAACTTTTACTTTAAGCTTTCATTTGATGCTCTTGGTATAGTTAAGCTGACTTATCTCTGCAGCTAAGGTAGCGTGCATTCCACTGTGATTTATTCATGTAAATAATTTCAAACTACTGAAGTTTTAAATAGCAGGGACGTACTTAATAAACTGTATATGTTCATATTTTCTTGCCTCCTTTCAGAGGTTCTCGAGCAGAACAAATACATAGCAGAAAAGGAAGAGCAGCTGACAGAAATAAAATCGAAGCTAAATCAAGAAGAAGAGCAGCAGCAAAACTTGACTGACAGCATCCAAGAGCTTAAAGAAGAGTTGATGAAGAAAATGGAAAGTAAGTAAGGAAAGGATAATAAGTAAATTTTCTTAGTTGAAGATTAAGATTGTTTTCAACACTTGCTCTTTATGACTTTTCTGCTGTTCTAAATGGTTTTTTTATGTGTCTGTTTTGCCTTTGATACTTACGATGGATTTTAAAATTCTAGTAAAATCTTCTAGAAGTAAAGCTGCCAAGGAGAAAGTGGAACAAGTGAGCAAGATTAAAACATTGTTTAAAGAGCATCTTGCATTGGAGATGCGTAGAATTCACGGTAGGTTTCTGTCGTGTCTGTGGTTTCTGTGTGCACTGATACAATGTGCTTTATGTTGGATTGTGCAGTGAAGAGCACATCACTTACACACCTGATCAGTTGGCTTAGCCCAGCTACTACAGTCCCTCAAATGGCAAAATATACTTAAATGCATTTGTCTTGCAAAGAGACCGGGGTTGCTTAATTTGTCAGTGTTCTAAGAATATTAAGTGAAGCTAACTTTGTACTGTGATTTTTAGTCATCATTGGACTCTTCAGCAGATGTTAATGGTGTTAATTAATTCTGTTTGTGTTTATTTTAGACGAGCAATTACAGTTTATATTCAGACACATTGACCACAAAGATCCTGACAAGCCATACATGTGTACCCTTTGCATAAATGAACAAGGGGACTATGAAGGTATGTGAATTTTGAGTACTTAAATAAGAGTACTGAATCTGACACCTGTGTTTGAAAAAAGGATAGGAGTTTAGGATACAGTTTAGTTGTGATAGGATACAGTTTAGTTGTGATATTTTCTCTTCCAATTTCTGAATGAAAAATCTTGTGATGATAATATTGTTTCTTTAATTATGTTTGTCTTGTTAACTTACATGAAAATACAACTGCTTATCTTCACTGCCCTCCATCTGGGGACATGCTGTTTCCTTTGTATCAAGCAAAGCAGGAGAAGGAGGATATGCAGAGATAGGGATGCTTCATTTTGTAGTCTGTTTCTGCTACAGTGGGCGTGTATGCTGACAGGCATATTGCAACTTGTTCCAGAAGCCTAGAGGGCAGAAAAAGGGTGACATAGATGAAAGAAAACTTGAAATCCATCATTCCCCTTCTGTAAGGGCACAGTCTTTTGGATCTCAAAACTGGTTTGGTTATATGGATCTTACTTCAGTTAAGGAATTGGAGTGCTATCTAGCTTCTAGACAGATGCTGCTGGGGCTCTGTCCTGCCTCTAGGTATGAACTGAACAGATTTCTGGTTTTACTAATTCAGATTTAAACTGTTGAAGTTAAAAGTCTGTCACATGCTGGGCTACATCAGTTTACAATCTGCTTGCCTGCAAAGCAACAAAACTATTTAGGAACATGTTTCAGCTTTTGAGCAGGCTATGGATTCCTGGGAATTGCTTTAACAACTCAGGTAGGAGCACAGCACTGAGTGGGAGGTGACTAAATCAAAAAACCTGTTAGGTTCTTTGAGGCTTACTCTTTGCTGAAAGAAAATGAGGCTACTCAAAAATAATGCACGTGGAAGCTACAACATAAAAAGATAACAAAATACATTAGTATTTCATAGCTGTGGAGAAACACTGATATTGATTTATTTCAATAGTAGTCTAATCTTTTGCAAATTTGTGTCATTTTAGTGACTTCCTGTACTCCTCCTCTGGACTGTATTGCAGAGTTACAGCTCAAACTGAGAGAAACAAACAATTTCTCTGCATTTGTTGCCAACATCAGGAAAGCTTTCACTGCTTTATCATATAAACAGTCTGCATGAAACTAGTTTGTACCTCTCTTTCTGGCTGTACAGAACTCTTATTTCCTTCCTGTTGGTGAAATGATGTATTTATCCATGTCTAACTCTTAATTTCTAAATAAAGATAATGCAATCAGTATTTTAGTCCACTGTTACCTAGACACATTTTGGATCATTCTTCAAACAACAGTTTCACCAACTACTGCCTTAACTGAATGTTTCTGGACATGTACATTTTGATCCATTACATGCATTAATGATGTAATGATTTGTATTTCTCTACCCCAGGGAGATAATCAAAATAAAGTACCTTCTGTAGTTTGTGTATCTTATCCAAAAGCACTGATGTGTCTTTCAAGTTTCTGTGTGGTTGAAATAGGCCTGAAACCTATGAAAAAAAAGTGTGCTGAAGCTTAGCACTTACTTCAGTTACTTGTATCATAGGTCATTGTCTTGATTTTTATCCTAACTTGTACTCTACAATGTTAGCATTTCTATTCATGCTTCTAAATGGTTGTTTTTCTTCTGGTCTGTTAGACTTTGTCATTGTAAATCTTCTGACATGGCAAAGCCTGAAGTATATTGTGTTAAAGTATGAAATATAGTGGTTGGTGACAGATAAATTGTGTATATTTTGCATCTTACCAAGAAGGCAATTACTACCACAGTGCTCAGCTTTGATTTAAAATATTCCTATCTTGTAAAGTGTTCGTTTTTACAGAATTTTTAAAAGGACTGTTGCAACAAGAAAGAAAATGCTTCATTTGATAATATACCATAGTTCAAATAAAGTCTTGACTAAGTTCAGTCCTAGAAATTCTAGTGAATCAAAAACTAATATGGAAGACGTAGTCATTTAGGCATGTTTAAATTTGTTGGTCAGATCTTATCTGATCAGATATTCTTAAATTTCCCAGTCAGATGTGAACTGTATTTTAAATCACTTTATTTGTCTAAACTTAACCATATAACTTGATAGATGCACCACAGACTACACCCTCATATTCTAACAAGAAAGATAATCTTCCATTTCTTCTTCCCTATAGGGCATAATTTGCTGTTTTCTAAGTAGTGCAATCATTTCTCTATTGATTTTTTTTCTTGTGTTACAGCCAGTTATACACAAAGAGCAGTAAGAAGGGTAAAGGTGCCAGCTGATTACACTGCAATTTTGGAACAGAATGGCAGCAGAGAATTACCAAGCATTACTATAATGACATCTCAGATCAAACAAATCCTTAGTTTCTGCTTTGTCCCTTTGTTCTCTTTGAGAATTCTGTAACAGGCAACGGGACAAAGAGGTGAGGGATGGGAGTCTGTCTTCAAGGGTCTCATTGTTCATTAGTGGATTTGCTTCCTTTTCATTCAGATTAACAGGAATATTTAAGTTGCAGGTATTTCTTTCAACTTTTTTTCAACTAATTGCTTCTACCACTAAAAGAATCCTGTAGGCATTCTTATGGATGTCAGTAGACTAGGCAGGAATTAAAAAAAAAAAAAAATTATGGAGCCAGCTCTGCATTTCCCACTTGTGTCATCTCTGAGGCATTATGGCTGCTGTGGGCATCTCTTCCTTGTGCAGAAGCCCTTCCCTTCCATGTGGGAAAGCCTGTCCCTTCTGCCTCCTCACTAATGGCATTGCCCTCATATCCAGAATGACTGTGCATTTTGAAACATTCCCTTGCCCTACTTCACCTGTCTGTGCCAAGCACCTCTGAGCTGCTCTGGAAGTAAACTTCAGCTTGCTCAACCAAATAGTTTACAGCTGTTGTATGAAAGCAAAAAGGCAGAACACAACCACCTCATTTCCATGATTTCAAATGGAGTTATTTAATCATTAGGGGTGTACATATTGCTTAGACACCCTCTGTAACATATGTGATTTGATCATCTGCACAGGAGAAAGAAACTGAAATGCCTTGAGTAATGAAGATGGATGTTCAAACTTAGTCCCATTTTCTTTTCTTGTTAATCCTAGGCGTGAGTAGTTGGGTGACAAAATGAATTTGTCAAGATTGCTATGCACAGAGCATAAAATATGTGACAACTACTTTATTGAAATATACATTCTTAGAAATTATTTGCTGGAGAAGATGATGTGCCTGGTTGTAAACATCCTGTGCATATGCCTAAAGCAAGAAGTTTGAAATATTTATTGTGTGTAATATAAACCTTTACAACTCCTTTTGGAGCTAGAATAATGTACCTGCTTATATTTGTCAGAGCAAATCAGACAGAGATCTTACTTCCACTAAAACAGAGCCAGGCATTCCAAAAGTAGGTTAAAGCTAGGAAAGTGTATACAACAGATTTGCTTCTTAATCTAAAATACAAGTAAAACTGGCCTGTGAGTTCTATGAAACAGCCTCATTCTAGTGGAAGATCTGTCTTGACATTTTAAAACCTTTGTTTTAAATGTGCACTTAGTGCTTAATAGAATGCCACCCACCTAGATCTGTGATAATTTGGAATTTTCTATTTCTATTTTCTCTTTGTTATAAAGCTGCACAATACAGTGATATCAAATAACAGTAAAGACAACAAGGGTAACACAAGACTGACCCAAGAGATGGAGTTCTTGGGAACTCAGTGTGCTGGATATTACACAGATAAAGGCTGAAATGTCCCAAAGAGCAGATGGGGAAGCTCTTGAGCTCAAAAGCAATATGCAGCTCAGGGGCTGACACACAATCAGCTAATGCTGGTGGCTCCATTCATTAGCAGGATCTTAAGGCAGACATAGATTTTGATGAAGGTCAGTAAAGGCTTTTTTCATAAATCAGTTTGCCTGATGCTGAACGTTGCTTTCCCTTTCAAAGTGCTGACCCATACTCTGCTACCAAGGGTCAAGTCTTTAATGCATGGGCCATCAACTAATGCTGACCATACAGCAGACTGCTGATTGTACTGGTACTCAGCCCTTCATCAAATTTATCTCATGTTGTAAAAATCGGTGAAAAGTGTTGAATTTGTGAGATACTACAAATACACTATGAATTTAAAGACTGCTGGGAAGACAAAGTAATATTAAATATTAATAGCATATGCATTAAATGTATTTAATCACAATTGTTTGTATGCAAGCTGGAGGTCAGATTTGAAAATCAAATTACTGTGAGAGTCCTTCTGGCTAACAGAATAGCTTTTTACACACCTATTCAAACGAGTGGAGGTGGTTACTCCTGGATGTTGTTAGATGTATTTTGAAAAACAAACGAAGTATATTGGCTACACTTGTGAAAATCACAGAAGACATGGAAGTTATGCTGTGCTTGCGTCATACTGTCTTCTCTAATGTGTCAATAAACTGAATTTATTCAGTACCTTGAAATTGTCTAAATTAGTTTTGTCATTTTAATACCATAACATTGCTGTGAACTTGTGATTTGTAGCTTTTTGAAAGCCCTGTGGAACTTGATATCATGAACATATGCACACATAAATCAGTCCCACAGGGAGAGTAAGGGTATGTATTTTAACTGTGTGAATAACCTGTACTAAATGATTGTGGTTTTAGTCTTACCTTTTTGAGAGCAATAGTTGCAATTCAGTTATGAGGAATTACTGCTAAAACAGGATTGTATGCCTGAAGGGTTGGGAGGAATGGCTCTGACTGCCAGGCAGTGACATTCCATTCTTTTTATCCATATTATCCCTAATCACTGACAGCTCTATACACTGAGAACCCTTTAGAGTCTTGAGCTTATAAATAAGTTGTTGCAGCAGAAGCAGAGGCAGTGAAGCCTGATGTCCTACACATCTGTGGGTTTGTCCCTAAACAGTGTCATTCTCTTCACACATAGTGAAGAGGATCACTATATGTGAAGAGAATATATATTTATAGTCTGAGGATCAGAGCCATAGAACCACTCCTGAGTTATCCCAGTTTGGCCCCTGCTTTGCTGCTGCTAAAGCTGCAGGACAGAAGTTGCACCCTGCCTATACTTCATCCAGTGCATTGATCTGTGGTTCCCCTCTTTACCTGACTGCTGACTTTAAGTACATTATAAGGACAGGGATTACTGCAACACAATCTCCTTTTCAAATTTGGACTAATTGAGCAACTCATTCAAAAGTTGTTGGGAAGACTGACAGAAGCTAAAAATAGGGTTTAGTCATGCAAGTGTGTGATGGTTTTTCATATGACGTCTTTTAGATATATATAAATAGTTATGCACTGAAAAGATTAATTAGCATCAGCGTGATCATCTTCCTCTTCAGTCACAGCATGTTGAACAATGCTAATTGCTACTGACTCACCTGTTTTGTGATGGATAGCTTTCTACATGGAAACATGCTCTTTGGCTGACTTGCCTCAATGGATTATTTTGCACTGGCTACTGGATCATGGGTTTAATTCTTCATTATCCATTATCTTCTACACCACAGCTTTGGCTGGAATAACTGCCTGTGCAGAGAAACAGATCTGTTAGAACACCAGCTATGTATCATTATTTTCATTTTAGAAGCATGCTATACTTCACAGTGATGGCAATTGCAATTACCATAAAGAAATCAGGCTTTAAGAGGAGACTGCATACATCAACCTTTTGGCTAAGTGAGGAATAGGTCAAAGTGATAGGTGACCTCGTGGGTGGTTTACTAGCTAAGTTACAGCACAATACATTAATGTAAATGCTTACCTCATAGGTTAAGAACTGGCAAACCACTAATACTTCCCATGCAAAGCTAATGAGAGAAATTTGTCTAACTCCATGTATGACACAACCTCATAATGGAAAGACAGTGCAGCAGATTGGCAATTGTATTTTTTCAGTATTGTATCAGCATGACTTACTGGCCTGTATTTTCCTACACTTATTGCAAAGGTAGATAAGCCATCTGATAAACGTGTTTCTAAAGGAAAGGAAAATCATCTGGCATGCAATTCTCAATGCTGTCAACTACAACTCTGCAGCAATTACTTGTCATTTTAGGCTCCAGCCTTCTCCAACGTTAGTCCACAATTCTGACAGGCTTATTGGGACTGTAGTACACTAGGGATCACCTTTACTAAATGTTGTGCTAATGGCATCCCATTGAAACAAAATATGAAATTCACAGTCAATGTGAATTTACATGAGAAAGATGGTTTACTGTTCCCAACTGCTCCTGCTGTCTCCCTTTGCTGTTAGCAACCCATTCTTCTTCTCCCAAATAATAGTCAGCAGTCTGTAATAGTTACCTGTCAAATCTTACAGAGGAGTGCTTCTATGCAAAACAGCTCTGTTTGTGCTGGATGCTTGGACAAATTCAAGAGTATGCACACCATCACAGCTTAACTATACATAATCTCAATGGTTCACACACTAAAAAAAAAGCCCTTGAAAAAATGAGATTCAGTAGTAGGAAATTGGTATTAAACTGGAAAAGTTATTAAAAAAAAAATCATGTGAAAAGGCAGCTGCTAGTCTGGACAGGAGCCCTGCCTGTTTACATCCACTCAGTCCAGGGGATGCCACAGCTTGGGTCATCACTTCCTCAACATTGCTGAAGGACCAAATGTTGGACCTGTAAGTGAGCTAGACTATTTATTTACATGCAAATCCTTTTCTGGAACTGAAATATGATTGGGCTGTCCCACAAAATAACAGCTATGGGCAGTGATCTTACTTGGAAGATAGTTCAGTGAGAAAAATATATAAAAATGAGATCCAGGAACACCTAAATTATTTGGATTAATTAAGTTTAAATTAAGCTTAAATGAGAGACTAAACAAAAATAAATATGAAATAGCAAGCCTTTCTTGTGGGAAGCAGCTCTTTCAAAGATACCTTAGGAGAGCAACAGTAATTAAAATTACCACTACTGGGAGTTAAAAGGTGAGGTTATCTTCATAATAGGTTCAGAAATAAGACAAAAACTTGCTAGTTAGATTAATGTGAGAAAGCTGATGCAAGTTTAATTAATGAAGGATCACATTTCATCTTTGGATTTCAGGACGTTTTTGTGAGGGAAGATTGCAAAAAGTTGTGTAAATATGCAAGAAATATGGCAGTTGTATAGGGACTTCACTTGGTTGTTCTAGAAGAGTGAGAAATAACCTGTGCAGTATTTTCTAGGGAGAGTACTTTACACTCTGAAGTGTTTAAAAAGTGTAAAAAACCCACCCACTACAGTGTTTTTCAGATGTCTATGAAAGAGCAATAATTTGGGAATGTAAATATATGTTGCCAACCAGTAGCTTAAAAGAGTATATAACCTTTTCATCTAATCAGTGAACTATAACAGTGACATTACAAGTAAGTCATGTTGCTCTTACAGATCCAAAATATTCAACTTCTAACAATTTCATATTGCAATTTCCAGTGACTAAAAGCTAACAGTTCTGTGTCACATGTAAAGAATTACATTTGAAAGTCAGAACCTTGGGAACATGTCAGCATTGCACACAACTGGATTTAAAATCCCTCTACAAGAATCATCATTGGTTTGGCAGACTCGGGGCTGGAGAAGGTGAGCATAAAACACAAATTGGCATCCTGTTCTGTGAAACCCTCTTAAGCCACTTAAGGTTACTGGCTGACAAGAGTGGACAGTGTAAAATCTGTCCAGGGGCAGGACTAGCTGCAGCAGGATGGATCACCAAAAAGATCAAAAAGCCCAGCACAGCTTAGGGAAACAAGAACCCTCCACCCACACTAGCAGAGCTGGGACTAACTTCCCTTCACATAAGCTCCCAACCTCAGTCCATCACAGCTTGATGAGCTACTGAGTCATGCAGAAATTTGCTCATCTGGCACAGCTACACATTTGGATTCCTTCCACTCACCTTCTAAATCTACAGGAAATTGTGTCACTGCCTTCTAACTCCCCTGAAGCAGCAGAGCTCCTGCTGTCCTCTGAGAGCCGCTGTGTTTCCTGTACAAAGGGTCCTGTACACTTACAGCCAGAACATAAAGTCTTGCTCTTTATCACGTTATCCTGAGCTGTATTCTGTACACACTGGCTCTCCCTTGTGCTATGTAAGTTGAGGAGCATGCGGGGCGCAGGGAGCAAAAGACATTAGACATACAAGTGGACAATATTCCACACAAATAAATCTCTTCATAAATACCTTCAATAAACATGAACTGAAATGCTATATTAAATGTAACACAAGAGTCTCTATGTATTACCACAGAGACAAATAAACAACTGCTAAAGATCTACAGTTCTTTAGCACAATGCAAATCCCCAGGTTTACTTCTCTTCCAGTGGCAAAACTTCAACTGATGTGTGAAGATGCCTATACGACTGATACTTGTGTTATGAGAACTGGTGCCTAAATTTCCTGCTGAAGTTATCAGAAATTTTTCAGGCATTACTATTCTAAGTACTTCCTCATCATCTTTTAATGCTGCACCAGAGCCTGCCTGATAATGGTGTTTTGTAGGCTTTACTTTGGTGAGCTGCAGCTTTTCCTTAAGAGAACCACTGTGCAAGAGTGGCTCTTTTCTCTCACTTCCACAAGAGGTTAGTAGGTGGTGCTTTGCTGAGTGACATTTTTGCCTAAATGAAAACATCTGAATGTGTATTTCTAAGAAACTCTGCTCACCCAGATTGAAAAAAAGACAGCTTTTCCAAAGTGGGCCCGGCTGGACATTCAGGAGTTACTACCATGCAAAATTTGATGCTTAAATCCTAGAAAAATATCCCTTTTTTTGGTAATCAAAATATTTTAATTTGTATAGAGAGAACTTGTCCTTCCAATGCTTCCTGTTACAAGCAGTTTCATACAAGAAATAACATAAAATACTGCAGTGATGAACACAGCATACTTGGATCTGTCCAAAGTGTTGGAGTCTACAATGTGGGTAACAATCTTTGAGCTAAAACAAAGGAAAACGTTGTCTGCATCTCACAGAAAAAATAAGAAAACAAAAACTACATTTCTAATACTTATGTTTATTATGAAAGTGTCTCCAAATTAAAATAGCCCACAATACTGGTTCCAGAGATTTTATGAGGAATAATTATTCTCCATATTAGAAAAAACCCCAAACCCAGTCAAATAAAAGATAAAATAACTCCCAAAGTTCCACACAATAGCTATACATGAAAGGACTTCTAACTAGTGCATCACTGTATCCAGAACAGTGGAGTTCCTACACATCACTGCATTTCTGAAAGAGTTGCTCAAGCACAGGATTGTCATGAAAACACAGGTGAAATCTGCCTCGTCCTGACTTGCAGCAGTCAACATGCACAGTATGGTATGAGAGCCTGTCTAAAATTAAACCCCAGAACAGCAAAAAGCTGAAGCTCAGCAGAAGCCAGAAAATGTGTATTGTTGCACCCATTTTGTCATGTTAGACAATATTTTTTGCCTTTTGTCTGACATGTGTCATCATTGACATGACTCCAAAACTTCCTTTTATGGTATTTCCTCCAGTTTTTTAATTGAAAGCAATTTCAAAGACTGAGAATTCTGTAGAGACATGCTCAAACACTGTGTTTTCATTGCAACTACAATCAGAAATCTTTACTAGTTTAAAGGCTATACATGTACACCACCTTTCCAAACCTCCACTAGAGCTTTTAAAAAGAAAGCAGGAAAAAGAGTAACGTCTTACTGAAGTTCCCATTAGGTCTCTATTCCAAATCAAAACCAGTCAAAACAAGTAATACAAACTGGTTTTGCTTCATGGTTCAAAGGCAACTGTAGTCTGCAGAACATTGAATTTAGGCCTAAGAGGGTCTACATTACAGGAAGGGTAAAAAGTATTTAATACTCCTCTCCCACAAATGTCACGGAAGTAGACAATAGGAGACATACAAAAATGAGCTGTAGCAAAGAGATTAAAAAAATACCAAAGCATCAGCTGTATAAAACCAATGGTAGCCCATATTCCTCTGAGATACAGAAGGCTGTGGTAATGAGAAAATGAATGAAATGGGCATTAGGCTTCCTCCTAGTGCACTGTGTGTAAAACACAGAGTGTCTCAGTCAACCAGCATTGATCATCAGTGACATGTGCTGCCGGGTCACGGCTTTCACCCTCGTGTCCTGTTCAGAACCAGAAAGTGATTTTCACCTGAATCAGATACAGGTTTAAGACAAGAATCACTGTAAGCTGTAAGCAAAGCTTTAGTGCATGTACTTGGGTATGAGAAAAAGCATTTGGCATTGGCAATCACACGGTCACAGAATGGTCACAGGCTGAGGCAGGAGATATGAAGCTGTGACACCTGTACCAATTCTGCTGGAATCATTAAATAAATAACAGATAGAAAAAACTACAAAAGGGCAACAAGGAAACAGCATGGGGCACTTTGGTATTTTAAAATTAGCACTACTTAACATTGATCAAGACCCAAAAGACTCCAATGTCCACCCTTGTTGTTTGATCAGGTATTTTTACCATTTTCTGCAATGTTGCTCTTTATTAAAAACAACCAAACAAAACGAACAACCCACCATGTATTTTTCTTTTGATACAAAATATGCCAGTATGGGAAACAGTACACAAAGGGCAACCTGAACCTTATTTTACTATAATCTGAGCTGTCTAGGAGAGAAGACAAATTCTTACTATTTACTAATAAACTCTGATTTCCTCATTTTTCTACTTTGACATCTCAACCACTGTGTCATGTACTGCACTATAAACAAGGAGCATAGAACTCAAAGACAGAGGTTAGAGAGTACAAACTCATTTCTAGAATTACTAAATGACAATTCTACAAAAGGTGTGAATATACAGAACCTTTTAAGCTCTCACATTTACCATGAACCATGCGAATAATTTCAGTCAATCTTCTAAAATATGTGCAATTAACCTCTAAATACTTGATGGCCTCCAAATGCACCTTGCAAAGCTCTTAATCAGAAAAGCAAATAAATTCAAATAAAAAAGGAAACAATTGCACGGCCTTTTCTCTTCAGAGTGGAAGATGAAGCCAAAGTTTTTGCACCCATCAGTTAAAACAATTAATTAAAGCACACTGCCATGTCTGATCACTAAATGACTTGGTCCTTCTGCTAGAGACAGTGAATTCACAATTTTTATAATAAACCTCTAGCTTGAAAGATCAGTCATTATTTAGCAAAGGTTGGTGAAGTTCCTAAGGCTTCCTCTTACCCTCTTTCCCCAAATGTGTCATTTGAATCTCTTACCTCACTTACTTTCCAGACATATCTGTATGAAGTTTATCCTAGACTGCAAAGAACAGACTCCAAAAAGCCAGGATCACAGGGGATAAGTATGTCATTGGGTGTTAGCTGAACCAAGGTAATTGAGTACATGCTTCAGCATATCAGAGGCAACTGAATTTAAACCTCAAAGGAAGAGTTGCAATCCCAGATGCACCATTTAACAGTGGGGATCCAGAGACCTTGACAGGCTTGAGAGGGGGGCTGATGGAAACCTCATGAAGTTCAAGCAAGCCAAGTACAAAGTCCAACTCCTGGGTTGTGGCAATTCCAGACACTCCTACAGGTTGAGTGGAGAAGTGATTGAGAACAACCCTGTGGAGAGACTTGGGGTTGATGGCTGATGAAAAACTCAACATGAGCTATTAGTGTGCACTTGCAGCCCAGAAAGCCACATGTACCCTGGGCTGCATCCACAGGAGTGTGGGCAGCAGGGCAGGGGAGGGGATTCTGTCCCTCTGTTCTCGTGAGACTCCACCCAGAGTACTGCAGCCAGGTCTGGTGTCCCCAACATAAGGACACGGAACTGTTGGAGCACATCCAAAGAGAGGGCATGAAGTTGATAAGAGTTGGAAGAAAGAGGAGAAAAGTTTAGGCTAGCTATTAGAAAGGAATTCTTCACTTCAGGGCTAGTGAGATACTAAACAACTTGCCCAGGGAAGCTATGGACACCCCAATCCCAGCAGTGTTCAAGGCCAGGCTGGATAAGGTCTTGAACAACCTGGTCCAGTGTGAAGTGTCCTTGCTCATGGCAGGGGAGTTGGGACTGGATGATCTTCAAGGTCCCTTCCAACCCATAACGTTCTATGATTGTGTGATACTCTAAGAGCATATGTGGTGATGGTAAATCATCTCAAGGGCTGTAGCCTTGACCTGCATCTGAATGAACATTACAGAGCATTGCTGAAGAAGACCAACAGGGACTAAAGGCCTCTGGCACAGGGATTGTTGATGGGGACTGCTCTATGCTCTAGAGTCACCAACACAGCAGCATGTGGTCAATGTTGTGCATGTTGACAGTTCAGAGCAATATTCTACTCTCATATAAGACAAAATGTTTTGCCAGAATGCTGTTTTTGTAACCATCTTTGCAGAGGGGAAATGGTTTAGTGGAGGTAGTAATCAACACCATGAAAGAGATGTGTTTAGGCTGATATTCTCCATTATCATTTTAGCAGGTCAGATTTCACAAATTATAATCTTAATTTATAATACCCCAGGACGGTTTTATTTTAAAATCTTGGAATCATCTTTACAGTAATTACTGCGCAGCTGCAAACACCATAGATAGGATACTTTCTCTTGCAATCAATGTATTTTCACATGTATAACTTGCCCTGCAGATAACTGTATGAAATCAAGGGTACAGAAGACAGATGGAAAAAAATTAGAGGCGGATAAACTTTGTGGGGAGAAGGAGATTTAAGTAAGGCTCCCCTGCTCCCTCAGATATACTCATGGACATATAAGCTATGCAGCTGCTGGACTACAAGGTTATCTGGCTTTTTCAAAAGATGCTCTGTGATTAGTAGAACTGACAGATCTTTTGTGATTTGCAATTTCAGAGTTTTCTTACCTTTACTTACCTCTTTGCTAAGCTGAGGTACTATTTCCATTCATGCCATTCCAACCTTGCTTTTAGCAGACCTCCTTTTTCCTAACACACAGGAGTTTCTATGGATAATAAAAGTTTTAGAAGTTTTCAAGAGTGACCAGTAGAATAGGACAAAGCTCAGTTTTCAAAAGAAAGAAGTGACAACACAACTTTCTTCAATTAAGTCTGTATAAAATAGTCTTTAAACATGTTTTATGGCATCAGAAACCATCTATATTTTACTATTTGCATAGGTGGAAGGAATCAGAAATGACCTCATGGCTCAGGTTTCCAGCTGAACACAGCACTCCAATCCCTTTGTATATAGAAGACATGCTTAAGATTTTTTCTTCCTGGTTTGTTCCTTATTTTTTTAACTTTTACACATACATATATATATTTATATATATGTATATATGTGTGTGTGTGCACGTGTGTGTGTATGTAAGTCTTTGGTCTGTAAGCACATTGGTTCTGTGTGCACACACACAATAGTGTTGAACAGTAGGTTGCATAGAGTCTGTTACCCAAGAACCCTTTTGGCACTGCTGTCACAAATCACAGAAGAGTGTCCTGCAAGAGCTGTATGATCCTTAGCATCCTACATCAAACTTTGACTAGAGACTGGAAGAAGTATGTATATAATGTTTAAAAAGATGTTTGCTTAGGGTATTACTCTATCTTCTTTTGGACACTATTTGTAAATCCTGTATGAAAAAAAGAATGCAAAATTATTTTACAGACGCCCCCTAATTTTATTTGTAGAGGTGATGAAATACTGCTGAACATTCAAAGGTTGCTGTGAATTACACTAAGTGAATTTTGCTCAGGTTCTCACATATATAAAAGAAACTAATTCTAGTAATGTATGACATTCTGCCTTCTCTCTTGTCTCCCTGCCAAGGAAGTGGCAATAATTTTGAGAATACCCAGACTGAGTTGTGTCCGAGGAAGCAATGAACTTCTCATCTGCTGTTTTTTCCATTACACCCCTGCTCTCAATCAGGTGAACATGCAAGAACAATTTCAGGAGTTAGGTCTGGATTCAGAATGGTGCATTTGAAGAAACATCTTTTTACATGGAATCTCTGCAAAAAGCTAAAATCTGTAGAGGTCAAAAATTGAAAGGCCAAAAAAAAGGTAAGAATTAATTTATCCTAAGTGCTGACAACAATGCTTTTGGGTATTTGAACAAGAAATCAAGTCTACTTCTAATGCAGTTAACCACCAAATTGAATTTTAAATTACGCTAAAATAATATCCCACAATTACCACATTTTTTTTTCCCAAATTATGTTGGAGGAACAGTAACTGTGATTTGATAGGCAATTTCAAAACCAGTACTTTAAAACACAAAGATAGCAAAAATATCTGAAGCAGGTCTAAAATCTATAAAGCTATGTTCTATCTTACTGTAAGTAACAAATCAAGCAACTATTACTTATAGCAGATTCAGCAAAAGCAACAGGGATGGACAGAAGAGATCTGAGCATGATGCTCTCCATTACCGAGAATCCAAGACACAAAATTTGAGAATGGATATTCCCTTTTGTCCAGAAGTTCCCAAAAGAATAAAAAATAAATAATATTTCAGACAGTACAAGTGAAAATACTGCTCCCATTGTGTCAGTTACATACACATACAGCATGCCTACGTATACAGAATGGTGTGCTGTCTTCATTCACAAACAGGAAATATGGCAGTGCGCTATCAGAATGCTTTGATACTCCTAATTTTTTCTGATGCTGAAATACATGAATAAACCGCATTCACAACTTATAATTTACTTCCAGTAGCAAACAGTTCATTCTGTTCGTGTCTCATGATTGAACTGAAGGATTAATGCTCCTCTGAGGAAGTGGCACCAGTAAGATACCCATTTGTCCCATTAGCACCGCTGGTCCCGTTCGTGGTGGCAGTGCTGGGCGGGGCCTTTGAGCGAGGTACTGTTTCTTCCTCATCTGAGCTTGACTCGACATCGCTGCGGGCATCCTTTGCTACCTGTAGAATGTGGAAAAGAAGCAGGCAATAGGTGACTATAAGGAAACAACTCAGCTTTTTGGTTCAAGAGAATCAGAGAATTTGCACATTTTTTCAATTTGTGTTTAGAAGGCAGTCGCAGCTCTGGCACACTCTTCTGCCCTTGCCTGCCTGCACTTACTTCAAACACAGATGTCTGCACATACATGTGCCATGTGCAAAGGCAGGGTGAGAGCTCAGCTCTGGTGCACTGAAGGTAATATGGCCAAGTGCTCAAGGCAAAGGGTTTTACACACACTGAAGTAAACAACAATCCAAGCTCACAAACTCAACCCAGGCTCAGTCCCTCTGCCCTCCTTTCAACAATTTTATTTCCTGTTGTTCATTTGGAGTACTGCTCTTTGACCTGGTAAAACAAAATGTACAACCCAACTTCCTGCCCTTAAGTCCCAGCTCACTGGAGACCACATGGCTCCAGGGAACAGTGCAGTATGCTCACAGGAGGAGACACAAGTACTGCTTGAAATAAAACTCACCACACTGGGCAACTCCAGTCTCTGGCTTCAGACAAGTGCTGAGAACAGCACTTGCAAAATGTGGACATAGTTCAGTTCAGTCCCTAACACAGGAATCACAGTTCAACTGTGTGCCCCACTGTGCCACTGGAAAGCTGTTTCAGAAACAGATAGACCTTACTTGCTAGGGATTTCCTGCTGATTTTCAGCTCACTTCTTTGAAAAATCTTGAAAATCTCCAAAACAAGCAAGAGCCCACCTGATGCAGTAAAAAAAAAAGCATCACAGAAAGAGGTCTGCAGTTTAACCTGCATGCAGCTCTAAGGATGCCATTTTCATGCCTGCTACTCCTGCTTGTACAGTTGAGTGTCCCAATTTCTTCATGATCGATCCATGCTGTGCTGGTTGCCACAACCAGGCAATTACAGCTGACTTTACCACAGCAAATGGACACAAGAGGGGGCAAAACACATGCTGAGTCTTTTTCTGGAAGAACTAAAAACAATTAAAGAACAGGGCCACTGTGTGCAATTTTTTGCTTACAGTAATCCTCCCCTCCTCTGGAAAGTCTTTATGACAACTGCACTCTCATCTCAGAAGGAGTCATTTGCCTTTGGGGCTCCCAGGGTTGCCCTGGCAATATCACAGTACCTGAGTGACACTATTCTGCTCAGAACCAGAGCAAAAGGAAAACAGTTCCCATATAGCTCCCAATAAGTAAAGTTTTTAGTGTCAATGTCTAGCAAGCCCACAATTCTGAGACCTGTGAAACTGGACTTCAGCTGAAGTGAGAAATTTGGTTCCATACTTTACAGAGAATCAATTAATAGGTTACTTCGGTGTTTTTCATATAAAGGGATTTTATTCTGCAGCTGGTGGGGTACAGGAGTACACTTAGAATTATACCCTTATCAGACAGAAGAGAATGGTCCCAGCACACAGTACTGAGCACCTGCAATCTATGTGATGGCAGACCAGATGACTCAACAATTCAGCATCAACTTAAATTCTCTTAATAGATTCACTGCCAATTCTTCTGCTAGGGTCCTGCCCCAAAGCCAAAAATCAAAATAAGATTCTATGCTGTAGCCAGTTCTGCTAAACATAGGATCTGCTCTCTTTATTTTAAAAATGCAGCAACAAAGCAGGGTCTTTGCATTTAAAACCTGATATGAATGCAGCACATCTTGCAGTACTTAGCACTGATCTGTAATATATTTGTAACGTGTTGTGAACACAGTTCTTATTTTTATTGCAGAAATAGAAAGAATGGCATTGCAAATGAGGAAGTAAGCTAAGAACTGAAGAAAGATGGATCCTCTATATGTATGTCATACATATCCACCTCTAACCTGGTCACTGTGTTACTGAAAGTGTCTAACTGCTCTCAGTACAATCTCAATTTTCTCCCGTGCAATTGTTAGAACTACAAGGAGAGGGATTTACAGTCTCAGGTGTGTGTCCTGAATGCTGACTGAGCAAATGTTTACCTTGCTGAGATACATATAAGTATGTGCATACATACACACATCCATGTATCTATGTATCTATCTCTGTATCTATCTGTATGTAAAAAATGTGCAGCATAATAGCACCCAGATACTACAGATAGAAGTGGGTTTAAATGGTTTTAGGTGATGCATAGTCAAGAAAGAAAATGACCTTTAAAGACAGTCTTTACTTAAAAAAATGTAAATACAAACAATGGACAAATACCAAGCAGAAACTACAAATTAAAAGAACCAAACCAACCCGAACGACAAACACCAGTGTTGTCAGAAGAAATCTTTTGCATAGTAAATTTAAAGAAACTTACGTGCAAGGGGTTCCACTTCCCAGCCTTCCAGCACAGCACAAGGGAAAGGATAAACAAGCAGAGTAAGAGAGAGTAGGAAGCAGTCTTGGAAGTCATTGATATAATTCAGACAGGACAGGTGAGGCTAATAATTGCTAAAAGCAGAGGAGACTAAAGCATGGCTTCCAAGCAAAATACAGCTTGTGAACGCACTGTCTCTCACAGATTGGAGTGTCAGATTCCAAGCTCTGCCAGGGCATGGCTGAGCTCTCCAGCACATTCATAGAAAACAATTTTCTGGAGAACAATCCTGTTCATTTTGGGGCCAGTCCCATCAATGTGCTCTCCTCTTTAAGGGCAAACTGTCCTGACTTTAAATGATCTGTAAGGATTAGTTCTACCATCTGCACATAAGCCCTGAGTCTGCACAGCAACTGTAATGGGGTTGGTATTCCTGGGAGTGACACCTTCCTGTCAAATGTACCACTGGCAGCAAGACACTAAATTCTAGCCCAAACAGTCTTGCTCTGGGAATACTACAGCTCTTTAATATCAAAACACAGAAGAGGATGTGATCTGTAACTTTGCCAGTAGCAAACGCAGCAGAATTTCATTTTGTATTATTATTGCTATCACTTCCAGCTGTGAAATGAACATTTTGCTAACACCTACTATAAAGAAGAAAAACAGAACTGGTAGCCCCAAGAAAGCAGTTTAGTTGTTGGATTTCCCTAATGTAGTTTAGTTCAGTGTACCACATTGTAAAATACAAGTGTGAGAGCACATATAAAGAACAATCACTATACAGATTATTAGTAACTTATCTGACAATCATTAGGAGTGGGAAAAAAATTCCAGGAAATGAGAGAAGAGTTTATCAAAACCAAGATGTATCTTCAGTACCATGTTATGGATTAGAAAAAGAAAAATGAACCCAAACGAAAAGTGACCTCTATTGATAATGAAAACTTAAAATCATGAAACAGAACTGTATTGTCTTACCTTGCCCTTTGAAATAGCTTTGTAGGCTGCCTTTATGATTAGGTAAGACCAGAAACAGTGCAGAATTTGAAGAACCATAAGTAGCACATTGAAGACCCACAAGGCAGGAAAATTGCCCAGAGCTTCATACAGTTCAAACAATGTTGTATTTAATATCCTAGAAAAAAAAGGACAGAAAAATAATAAGATTTTCCTTAAGCCAACAATCTCAAAGAAGTTATTTTAAAATCAAAATGACAAGTACTTGATTAGATGGGATCCACATGGACAGTTGGTACTCAAAGTAATGATGACTCGGACTGAGTCACACAGGTGTCTTCAGAGAGAAACAATGTCAAAATGTTGCTTTCGATATTTAACTTCATTTGTAAACAATGCATACAGAAAACAAAGATCCTCAGCGTGCATTTCTTCTCTTCCTCTATACAGCTAGCAGGTGTGGGTTGACTCAAATAACTCCTTCCCTGATTGGTAACAAAATTTACTGTATTCCATGTTTTTGAAATAAATTTCCTCCATCTCAACTGCCTCCAGAAGGGGTTTGGTGCCCCCATATTAGCCACTTCTTGCACAAAATCCCATTTGCATGCCACTTATGTACAGCCAAGAGTGAGGCTTAGCAGTGCACACAGGACAGGTGGACAATAGGGCAGTGAGGATGGGAGACCTTACTGCAGCTTTTTGATACTTAAAGGGGGCTTATAAAAACATGGGGACAAACTTCTTAGCAGGGCCTGTTGAGATAAAGCAATGGCAAATGGTTTTAAGCTAAAAGAGGGTAGATTCAGACTAGATCTAAAGAAGAGGAGTTTTACAATGAGAGTGGTAAAACACTGGAGCAGATTGCTCAGAGAGGTTTAGACTCTCCATCCCCACAAACATTCAAGGTCTGGTCGGACAGGGCTCTGATCTAGATGAAGATGTCCCTGTTCATGGCAGGGGGATTGGGTTACATTTAAAGATCCCTTACAACCCAAATATTTCTATGATTCTAAGAAATTCAGGCAGTTCTAGACATTTGAACCAAATTTTTGAGAATCAGCATTTTCAGATGCAGGCAGTAAACTGGTGTTACAATGACTTCTGAAGCTTTGTGAATACAGCATTAACTTTCTGCCCAAATACTCTGCCACAGCAGGTGATTTCAAACACCTTAGCAAACAGCCTGAGACCAGGGTGGAGAACAGACAACTGAAACAATGGCATTTTAAAAAACAAACAATGATCTAGGAATGGCTGCTAATTAGGAGGAGAAAAATAAGGCAATAAAAGAATTTTTCAAACTTCATCCATTTTCCCTGCTGATGCAGAAATTCATTAGAAACTCCCTGTCTTTCTGCTCTTTTCTCCTTTTCCAATCAACCCTCCCCGCTCGTCACTAGATGGCGCGTCCAGCCCGGCCAGCGCCGCGGGCTCGGCCCCGGGCCAGCGCGGAGCGCAGCCCAGCCACGGCTATCGACCCCAGCTCTGTGGAAAACAACCGTGCCACAGTCCTTTCCGGCAACAGAAACCCAGCTCAACTAGCACTAACACGAAATATGTACAACAAATCCAGAATACAACCTTTAGTGGAAATGATTTATGTGTGTAACGCCCTTGGTCAAAAATCAACCAGTCATTTCTAATACACTGGCCTTAATACCGTAAGGGTATTTCACAGTACTTCTATATTTTTATTTTTGCCTTCTTACACTGCAGAAGTTTATGTTTTATAACCTTCCTATAGAGCTGTGTTTTTACACTCTCTTCTGTTTATGGTGTGAACACCAGAAAAAGAAAATGTTTTCCAGTTTGCAAAAACCCTATCATATTATTGCTTATGTCAGGTAGAACTTTTCAGGCTCAGCTTTGTGCAATTCGTTCTGCCAGTGGTAGCTTTATTTGTCACAGTAACACCCCACTTTCCAGTTCAAGGGGACACTCTCATCGTGTCAAAACAGAGGTGCAGTCAGCACTGTTCACCACTGCTTACTGCAGTTCTAACCATTATAATAAATTCAAACTTGAAATCAACACCTCCTGTATATGGTTACCATTGTTTACACTTACCTGTCTTTATGTCTAAAGTTTTAAATGCTACAGAATTGTAAATGAAGCTTCTGCTGGTTTCTGTTTCTATTTTTATTAACTGGACTAAATTCATCTCAGGGGACTTCCACAGAAGTCAAGTGAAAAAAGCAGGATTAGAGATGAGCTAGTCCACTCTTGCGAGTGACAGGAAGGAAGCAAGGCCAATAAGAGTGCTTTTGGTACCAAAAACATTTGCATGTGAAAATGACTCATGTATTGTGTAGATAGGGAAATAACCTCAACGACAAAGCAGGCTTCTTTCTAATCTGTTCATGTCTGGCAAACTAAGGACAGAACTGGAATTCTCCATTAAAGCTGTAAAAAGGATCTCATTAATTGTTCAGCAATGCTAAGAGGGTTCAGTGGTCTGATGTGCAGGCTAGGTGTTCACATGGAGCTAGCTAAGGCTATGTCTAAGCACTTACAGAGCAGAAGCTGAGTGAAAAATACAGAAACTACAGAGATCAGATACATTTCAAAATAAACTCTCCAAATAAATCAATAATTTCACATTAAATGTCTGAAATGGGGAGAAGACTAATAAGGTTATGAGTCAGAATATATGAAGAAATTCTACATGTAGAGACTGAGGAAGAAGGGGAGGGAAGACAGGTTAGACCACTTTTCATCAATTTCACTGCTACAAGTATCCGATGGGAGCATTTTAATCAACTACAGAAATAACAGGGATTGGAAATAGTAGCATGAAAATGGATTACATAGAGCAGAAAGTGCCTATAAGATGTATATGCAAATAAATATTAGATTCAAATACTCAGAAAAGCACTTAAATCTGAAAACACACTTGCTGGGACTTTTCAAAGCACTCCAGTGGTTAAATCCCAGCTTTTCATTATGCATGCTGGAAACTTTGATTCTCAGGTATCTGACTTGAAGCAGCTGGACTTGATCCCACAAGGAAAAATTACTTTAAGCTCCAAGCACTCTACCTTTCTGAAAACTTCTGTCAGAATTTCTCAGATCTTTGCAATTTGACACTAAATGTTAGCTTCTGATTTTGAAAATAATTTCTGGACTGTTTTTTTTTTTCTGATCCCCTGCAAGATTTTGATAGTTGGAGAAAACACAATTTCATGGAAGGTATTCTTCCCTCGTTGAATGCATCCCAAGGAGAGTTGTGCACCTGGCTGTAGGAAGCACTCAGTTTAGCATCTTGAGTTAAGCAGCATGGCTGATGAAAGCAAATAAAAATAAATTCACCACTTAAGATCCAATCTACCCTTACAGAAATCTGTGGTATTTTTTCAGGAACACTGCCACAATATCAGAGCCACTGGGAGAGATAATCCTGTACTTACTGTACTACCACTCTAATTAAACACACACAATAAAATGAACACATTTTCAACAACTGCTAAACAATCTAAACTGCAACAAACTAAACCTGCAACACATAACAGTAACACAGGTTTTTCCTCCAGTCTCTAACTCTTTATCTAGCCAGCGAAGCAGTACTTGGGACATTAGGGGTAACAGATCCACACTGACTCACTAACATTACACTCCCTTCCCACACCTTCTTGGGCCCAAATCCTGGCACTTGGTTATCAGCAACTAACTCTTGGCAAGTTGATCCCAAGTCTTGCACCACGGATGAAAGGAAAACCTGGAGATGAAGTGAGATAGAGAGGAATGGGTGGAAGAGTAAAATCCTTATCTATATTGTCTGAGAAATGACAAAAATGTGCTGTGTTTGCTTCTGAAAGGACCCTGAGAGGAATGGAGAGAGGTGGAAAAGAGGATCATGTGGAAGGAGTAGGTAATCTTCCAGACAAGCAAGAAATTAGTTATAAACTCTGCAGAATAATGCATAGCAGGATGATGGGCTCTACTCTCACATGCAATGGGAGCAGAAACTGTGAAGCTGAAATTGGTGCTACTGCAAGTTGCCTTCCCTTCTGCAGCACTGTCCAGTGATCAACATATTCTGCTGCAACATGCTGAATTAAAGTCATTTTTTTAACACAGCACAATAGACAGAAGTGTCAGACGCGACCAAGGACAGCACAATGTGATATCAGCTTGTCTAAATAATTCAGATTAAATGTCTTTATCGCCATCATTTGTATATTAGACAACAGTGTTCTATATTGCACCACAACACCTGTATTGGGGCACCTTTCAACACTGCATACATTACCAAGAAAACAGGTAATTACATTTATGTAATTATGTAGTTACATTAATTATCCCATTTAGTGCAAGTAACTCAACAGTACTCCTACCAGCAATGCCTTAAAGTTTCTGCCTTTTTTGTAATTTTTCCTTTAAAGAACCAAACAATTGCACTTCCTTCTGCCCCCAAAACATAGTAGTTTATTCTTCATTATATGTGGTAAAAAGTAACTATGACCAGAGAACAAAGAGTCAGGAGTTCTAAACTGTGGATTTTGCTGTTATATTAACTTATGTGATCTAAGATATTTTCAAATTTCTTTACACAATTCATTTTTTGTTAAAGATGGGCACAAAGTATTGGCACACCTTGTTGGCCACATAAAGATGCTGTGAGAATTACTAGCTTGTTTACAAAACCCTGTGGACTACTTCCTTAGCAGATGCCATAAAACTGACAGGTAGAAAAAAACATCACTGAGATGCACAGATAAATGAAGAGCAGTGGAGTGTGAGAACACATGTATGTGCACATGCTGATCATCCATAGATCAGATACATTTCATCCGTGCTCAAGATTCATCTTTCATCTCTGGGATTTACACCTTGATTGAAATCTAACATTACTTTTAATGACAGTGCTACATGACAGACCTTACACACAGATGTTTCTGCATGAGACTTCAAATGAGTTAAACTGCCTTTTACCTGAGAAGTGTATGGAATCATACACAAAACAGTCACCAAACTGAGGAAGCTTTGTTTTATAGCACTCTATGTACTGGAGTCCTCAAGCTGCAGTGCAGCTAAATATTTAATTATAGCAAATCCAGTACATAAAGGGTTATACTGCCAAGTTTTTCATCTGGGTTTCAGCTTGGCCAGCTGCTGTGTCTATATCACTGTTCTGCCTCTTGGTTCTTGCTGAGTGGGAGAACAAGCTTGTTTCCCTTTTCAGATCCTGCTGTCTCTTACATTTTCAGCCCTCCAGAGTATCACTGCATGGCAAATACAAGAGGAGTAGCAGAGACCCACTGTGAACAGAGAAGAGACAGATGAACCAGTCACCCACACAGAAGCAATGAAGCAGGAAAAGAAGGACTGGGAGAGAGAGAGATGATCTTTCAACAGCATCTCAGACTGATTCATCAGATTGTTTGGTTGGTGATGTTCATTACCCTCTTTCTTTTAGAGAGCTGACGAAAGATCTCTGCAAAATGCAGTGACAGAAAATAAAAATTGAGTCAGTATTCAGAGCAATATTAAATCCACACGTTTCAATTTTATCACTGAGGTCACCAACACATGACATTCTGCTCACCCACAGCAGCCCCTGCACCAGAGGATTTCCTGACATGGTACTAATACATGCTCAGCTGCTGTGGAGATGAGTGGCTCCTGTCCCAACACTAATCAGGAACAATATGTCTTTGCAGAAATTATAGCCCTGCCACTGAGACTGTGTTATTTTAAGCCCTGTGTGCAGATCAATAGGATTTCCAATTACTTAACTAAAATGATGGAGCAGGCAGGAAATTATTCAAGTTTGATGTACTATAGAAAAGATCTGATCAAGCTGTCACTGTCCTGGTTTCAGCTGTGCTTTTCACTCAATTCCTTCTTATCAGCAGTTACTGCCCATTAGCTGATTTTGCAGCCACTGGTATGAATAGTAGCATTTACACTCTTGTGGATAGAAAAAACAAAGATACAAGGTCATAGACACTTTCACAAACCAAACTCAAATCTCTATGAAGAGTCCTTCATAGACATCACGATATGGAGAGAACTCAAATTTCCTAGGAGAATGTAATTATACTCAGCAAGATGTTGTATCAGTAATGTGTTATGGCAAAATGTTTGTGTAAAGGCCCATGATAACAATTCACAGGTACTGAAGAAGTATGTTATGCTAAGAATGACACTTCCTAATCCAAAAATCTTCAGGCACATATAAAACTTTTATATGAGCAACAGAGAACACATATCAAGATCCATTTTCCTAACATGTGCATGCTATTCTCCAAAGAGGAAAAGCATTTGTTGTAAATTATAATTTCTAATATTTACAAAACAGAGTATCAGAGTTAAAAAAAAAAATCCTCCTGCTCTTTTCTCTTGACTAAAAATAAGTCCAGTTTGTTTAACTATATGCCACATCAAAGTCTGTGAAATCATCCCTAAACAGTTTTCAGTTTAATCCGATTTTCTTAATAATTATTTCTACTTTCAGAGATACTATGGGTCAAACTCTGTCATTGTGCAACACTGATGAAACCTATAGCATGTGCTCATTTACATGGGGGCTGAGTTTCTCCCAGGGTGTTCAGCCACAATGACCTCCTCCTAGCTGAACACAAATGAGATGCCAGCTCCATCGTGGCTGTTGATTATGGTGTTCAAAAGTCACTTACTATTTCAAGCTGGTAAGTTAACTTACTCTCCTGCTTTTGCAGAGCTATGATTTTTACATCCCACATACATCAGAAGCTTGCATTGTTCTGCTTTTGTATTGACTTTGTAGCACCACAAAACACGTGCCAGTAACAGCAAACCCTGGTGCTAAAGATACCTCTAAGAGAAAGGGGCTGAGAAGAGGCAGAATGTTTGCACAAGTTCAAACTACCTACCTGGGCTGATTTCAAAGTGGCTAAGATGTCTGGCCACAAGAAGATCACCCATGCTGCTTCCCTTGCCCTGACACATTCACACTTGGCAGAATAATTTTGAGCAAGAGAAGTGCCACTGCACAGGTATTTGTTCTGTTTCCAATTGGAGCACAGGTTTTAGACAGGACATTTTTCTTAATAAAAGGAGAAGAAGAACACTGACTGAATAGGCTATCCGTGACAACAAAAAGCATTATTATAGCCATATAGTACAGACAGTAGAAACTAAAAATGAGGATAAGAACAGTTTTGGAAGTCTGATGAAATCTTTTTTCATATAATTTTTTCCTGCTGTGATCACATGAAAATTTTTAAAATGGCAACACTGAGCAAATGCCACTTTTTGTTATTTACATTGCAAGCCCATAATGGTGAATGACACCTCTAACCTTTCCATTTCTTATAGCTTCCCTGTAAATAGCAGTATTAACCTGGTATCCAAAGATTTCATCCTTGCTTCTTGTAAAACTCCAGAGGCCTGAGTTCACAAATGCTGTAAAAAATTTGAGGAAATAAAGTAACTAGGTATTAAGAAAGTATAACATCTGATAATACTTGGTCAGAACCAGGTGGGATGACATTATATACGCTCTGCTAAAGAGCTAAGACAAGAGTTGTGAATAAATTTACAGAGACTTAGTTAATTAAATCTTCTTTTTAATTCATAAATTGAAGTCTATGAGTTCTTTGAATTGCCAAAATCTTGTTATTAAATGCTCTTGATAAACTGATTGATTTTAAGTTACCTGCTGAAACTACAGACTGAAATGTAAGCTCATCAGATAATTTTTTGCTAGTTCTACAGCATCCACTCAATGACAGTATGAACAGCACCAGAAATCAAGCATCAAAATCATAATTTATTCTTTCAGTATCTGCCACCCACAAGTAACTTATGATTGTGCTCTGGTTTAGACAATATTCTGAGCAAAATGAGCTTGAGACAGTGTCAGAAGAGATTATCTTACTAAAAAAAGTTATTTTATTATACTAGCTAGGCTAGAAAGGTGTACAATCCAACAAGAGTAACTAAAACCATTGCAAAATAATTGTGTCCATTCAGAGCGCAGACAAGGCCTGGGCAGCTGGGATTCACCTGGCTACCTGAATTCTTACTATGTGAAATGACCAGAACTCTTGCTTTAACTACTGCCTACATACTGCTTTGGCACTCTAGGGTGCCTTTAAGGGTGGGTTGGAGCTTTCTCTTTCACCAGTATGTTCAGAGGAGGGAAGCAGGGTGACTCTGCTGGGGTCCACATGCTGTGTTCCCACACAAAACTCCATGGGTCAATCAGGAGAAAACATGCCAGGAAGGAAAACCAGCGTGAAAGACAACAATTCAATTTCACTGCTTGCTAAGAACTGTACAAACCCAGTCAACATCAACTAAAGAACAAAACTAGGAAAAAGAGAGGGTCAGCAAATCTTTGTAGCAGCTGCTTCTTATGGGGGTTCTGCATTGCCCCATTTGCCCAGAGAGAAGCTGATTCCAGGATAAATGACAGGAAAGAGAACAGGGCAATGCTGTATCACTATTTGGAAACAGCATGTGCATTAAGGACAGGGCTATGCCCCACAGCAGTGCTCAGCCAATGGTGGAACTCAGGAGGAGCTATTCTGTCATGCAGAGATGACTGCAAGTCTGGTAATAAGTAACTATGGGTCACTAGAGCTCACCACGGTGAACAGAAGGTAACTGGAACTCAGGAAGGATCACGCCAGGCTAGTCTGGTTCATGCAGATACTCACTGCCATGTAAAGGCAATTAGGTATCAGCCATGAGCTAGACTGTAAAAATGAAAGAATAGCAAGGAACAAAGTTGATCTTCTGAGGATTGGCTGATCCATACTTATATAGGGTAAATTGACACCAAAATCTCATTTAGCAGCCATACACTGCAGTTGATGAGGAGACATACACCTGAAACAGTTTTGAATTTTATCAGTGAGAATTTTTTTTTTCCATTTTTTTCCCCAGAATATTTCCCAACAGAGTCACAAACAGAAGATCCACTGGTATCAAATAAGACTACACCAACTAATCAAAGTAGGTGACTGTCCATCTTCACAGCTTTTAATGTGATACAATATTCTGGACACTGACAGCTTATGAAGAGATCAAGAACACAAGGCCACAATACGGACTGCCTGGATTAGACCAAATTTGCCTAGATGAAAACTTGCGGGACAGCATATGCAGAACATGACCTCTGCTCTTTATAATCTGTTTCAATCAGGCTTTTATTTCAATCTGCACTGTTAAGGCACTATTTTACATTTCTCAGTGCATGTATGTAATATGTGCACGCTGAGACCTCACAGGTCACATGAATGCCAAGGCTGTTTGCTTGTTTCCTCATCTTTTGACAGCAGTACTTGTCAGCAACACTTCCCTGAAACACAGGTTTTTACCTCCCAGACAACTTAACTCATTATAAAAGTAATCAAAAGAAGTGAAAAACTCAGGAAAACTGCATGCTAGTAGTAACTAGTCAGAGCAATTTGAAAGAGCCTGAATTTAACTGGCTTGATGCCTTAACCTAATAAATAAATAAAAGCCCAGCTTCCCTGGGAGCTTGAAGTAACTGCTTCACCCAGGCTATTTAGACTAGCCAAGGGCTTGCATAATTTATAATAATTTTTTGGTTGAGATTGATCCTGTATCACCTGAGAAGGCATCATGTTCTATTGAAAGAAATTCCAATATAACCGGATGGTTGTACCTGAGCCCCTGACTCATGAAGAGTTGTGTTCTATGTTGTAATTTGCTAGAACAGTGATTATGTGCAAGTGGGAGAATTTCACAAGCAAAATGTCTTGTCAGTGAAAATAGCAGCTTTACTCCTACATTCACTTAGCAGCAGGAGGCAGAAAGTATCCTGGGGTTTTTGAATTATTGCTGAAATGAACTCCAGATGCCTGCAGAAAGACTGCTAAATATATACCTAATAGCCAGTTTCTTTTGTCTTAGCCCTGCTGTTAAACACCCTTCAAACAACAGCATTGGATACATTGTGAATTCTTTATTAGCACCTTTAAGCAAAATGAAATGGCACCTGTGCCAAGCAGCAGCACAAGAACACACCAGGGCTTCGGAAGTGACGTCTCTGGAAGCCTGTCTGGGTATTCACCTTCCTGCGTGGGGGAAGTTTTCTTATAAATTACAGCCTTGCTTTTACATTGCATGCACTCTGATTTTATATCGCTCAGCTTTTATGCTAGAAAAATTTGCATATTTATGTAATATTAATCAGGCACCAAATTTTGCTATTTTGAATTTTCAGCAAAGGAGAACAAAACTATACTTCCTGGCCTGCTGCCATTCCAGTGAGTCATCTTTGCTGACACACAAATTAATAGGGCTGAAGATTTAGAATTGCTGTTTCATAGAGGAAAAGGATTTGGGAGACACAAGCTCATGTATCCCATGGTTCATCCCTGCTAACTCTGACTCCCACATGCATTGCCTACAGTACAGCTGAGAACAATGAAACTAACTCTGGCTGTAGCTAAGGGTAGCCATTAGGAATACATACATCAAGGCTTTAGTCTGGAAATAAAATGATCTTAAAAAAGCAAAGATCATATATACCATATATTTGAATATTTGCATATTCAAATAAATAAATTATTTTCCATTAATTAAGGGATACGCTGGTTTGGGCTAGCATAGACTTAGTCTTCATGGTAGGCAGTACAGGGCTTTATTCTGGATTTGTGCTGGAAACAGTTCTGGTAATTCCAGGATGTTTCTGTTTCTGCTGAGCAATGCAGTAACCGAATGCAAAAGCATTTCTGGCTCCTCACACAGCCCTCAGTGAGGAGAATGGAGGTACACAAGGAGTTAGAAAGGGACACAGCTAGGATGGCTGTCCCCAGGGATACTCCACACCATATGGTGTCATGCTCAGTATACAAACCTGGGGGAAGGAGGAAGAAGGGGATCATGTTTAGAGTGTCAGTATTTGCATTTTCCAGTCACCACTACACACAGAGCTCTGCTGTCCTGGAGATGGCTGAACACCTGACAGCCCACAGGAAGTGGAGGATGAAAGCCTTGTTTGGCTTTGCTTGTGTGCACAGCTTTTGCCTTAATCTATTGAACTGTTTTTATCTCAGCTCATGAGTTCTGTCACTTCTACCTCTTGATTCTGTCCCCCATGTCACTGGTGCTGAGTGGGTGAGCAGCTTCGTGGGGCTTTGTTGGAAGCTGGGGTTAAGCCATGACAAGGCAGAGGGATCACCAGGGTAACCACTCTGGTTGTGACAGGGAGAACATAGCACACTGTCAGCTGCTGCATTCCTGTCAATGGACAATCACTGGCTCAGTCTTCTTTACACTCTTCCTTCAAGTATTTCTATATTGATAATATCCATTTTCAGCTTTCTCTTTCCTGTGCTAAACAGTCCCACCTGTCTCAGCCTTTCCTCATGTGAGAGGTGCTCCATTCCCCTAATCAATCTTGGTGGCTGTTTGCTGGACTGTCTCCAGTAGCTTTGTGCCTCTCTGATACTGGGAGGCCAGAACTGGACACAGTGCTCTACATGTGGCCTCAGCAGGGCTGGTACAAGGGGAGGGACACCTGTCTCAGCCTGCTGCCCACACCCCTCCTAATTCAGCCCAGGGTATCCCCAGCTTTCATTACCACAAGGGCACAGTGCTGGCTCATGTTCACCTTGGTGTCCACTGGAAGCCCCAGTTCCTCTGGTGCAAGGCTGCTTTCCTGGTGGTGAGCTCCCAGAAAATACTGGTGCAGGGCTCTGCACTGCTTTTGCTCAACTTCTGAGGCTCCTGTTGGCTCTGTCTCCAGCCTGTTGAGGTTCCTTCCCTTTGGATGGCAGCACAACCCTGTGGTGCATCAGCCATTCCTCACAGGTTGGAAACATGAGCAAACTGCCTGAGGCTGCACTCTGCCCAATCATCCAATAATTATGTAATTAAAAGTCAGTAATTTCATCATAGAAGATTATCAGGTTGGCCAAGTATGATTTCCCCTTTACAAACCCATCCAGTTCTCATCTGACTGAGCCTTCCCTTAAGCACAGTCATGTACTGCAATCTCCACTAGTGCAATGCACTAGTGAAATTGGGTCCTCCCTCCATTCCTCAGTGTAAAACAGAAAGCGAGGGATAGGTGAAATCCGGAGCAGGAATGCCACCATTTTTCCTATCTAACATTATAGAAGTAGAAAAACTAGCTTATTTCATTTAAAGAAATTCAGTGAATGGCCCAGCTGGCTTCAAGAAGGACTAAGGAAGGGAAAACTGTTAAAAAAAAAATTGCTCCTTGAAGAAAGTAACAAGTGTTTCTAAACAAGCAGTTTGTCTGTCTATCCATTTTCATGTTTTGTCATGTTTGTTCACCAACTCACAGTACAAGTAGAGACCAGACATTATGACAAAATCTTTAGAGTCATCAAATGCTAAATGAGACTTCAGTGTTCTAGGGTTAAGCAGAGCTGATGACACAGCTCCCTAAGGGCATCTTGGTCTTTCCCTGCTTGCAGTAACAAAACCTCAAAGAGGTATCATTAGAGAGGTTTGGAAAGGAAACTGTAGCAGGAAGGTTGACATTGGCATCTGTAAATCCTCTACATATCTGAATAAGGAGCTCAGTGGTAATCTAAATAAACTCTGCAAAGGGTACAATTTCTGGCATTCTTGGTGCTTCCCAAGAACAAAACTGTCATTGTTATCTTCTGATGCAATGAAAGACCTCCCTTACTTTCCTAGAGATACAGGTATTTGTGCTAGTTCTGTTTATAAGAAAGAAAGGATCGAGAATAGAAAAGAGTCCAGGCCAAAACCTTCTCTCAGCCTTCCCCATATACAGCATACAGGTTGCAGAAAAACTTTAATGTATTCTTACAGTGAAGTGCATCCATGTGTTTCCTAACTAGTCATCTTCCCTCTGGATGCAGAAGATCTTAGCTAAAGAATCAAACACCTTTCAGTCTGTGTGCATGCATGTTTGTGTACCTACAAGAGAGTGAGAGCACAGGCAAGCAGCTGACTGTCTGGGAAGATGTGAGATTACAGGAAGAGCTGTGTAACTACCTTCTACACATATGTGTTACACAGCTGCCCCAGGAACCCCAATTCAAAGCAGAGGTGGAAAAGGAGCAGCCTGGTAGTATTGCAATCTGCATGACAATAACATCCTTATACCAATTTAAGCAGTCACACTTTACTTATTCCACTGAGCTTTTCTTTAAGCTGAAAGTGTTCATGAAGTGTGTACTGAAAGCTATCGAGAACATCCTAGCTTCAAGCTTAGCTGCTGGTCTTTTTTTAGGTGAGAAATATTTTTATTTTCCTCTCATTTCTTGCCAACATAGCCACCTGCTAGTCTGCAGCTATAGAGTCTCCGACCCACTTCTACCTTAAAACCAGCAAAACCCCAGATGTTTCTCATCCAGCTCACAGTAAACACAATGGCACTCTAGCAAATAGGCTATTTCAGCACCTGGTTATGTCTGAAACTCTCCCTGGTGCTTTGGGAAACAGAGTAATGGCAATGAATCATGTTCAATTATAACACAGTTATTTCCAAGGTTGTTTGGTGCCTAGAATTTGAGGAAAACAATATCTTTACTCACCATAAGGGATATATGCCAAGCCTACTGACAATGAAGACAACGGCAAATGTAAGGAACAGAAGGTCACTCAGTTTTTGACACTTGCAATAGTTTGCCATTTTGGCAGCCTGCAAAAGAAAAGGTATCTTTTTACTTCTGTGAGGACTACTGAGTTCTTTTGTACCATCTATAACCTGTAAGAAAAAGAAGAAATCAGATTTTTATGAAATCACCTCACAGTGATCTTGGAACTCCTCTCCACCAAGCAGCTAGAAAATAACTTCTTTGGAAAAAAACCAAACCAGACTGCATAAAACTAGAGTATGTGTTTAATTTCTTTATTTCCCACTTAATTTCATTTTTAAGATTCTACAATTTCAGATTTGCAAAACTCTTCTAAACCTGTTATTGAACCCCAGTGTGTTTATGGTGCCTTTGTCCCCAGGCTTTTAACCTGCTTATCTCTCACCTTTCCAGTATGCTCCACTGACATTTTCAGCATCCATCTACCTTCCATGTGCCCCATGCTCTCTGACCTTCTAATAGCTGCTATATATAAACTGTCTCAATTCCTCCAGTACACCCCATACACTACATTTTTCTAAAGTGTCTCTTCTTCCTTTTCTAGCTATACAGAATAGTTTCCACCTCAAAGATTACACCCCTCCCCTTCAAATCTTTTTCCAAAGCTCTTTTTTCAGCTTCTGCTTTCTAGCTTGTGGCATTTTATTTGCATGCTTTTCTCACTTGTCTTCATGCAGTCTTCTGACTCTTTCCCAGTGAAGGAGTCACTAATTCATTACTCTTCTCTGAAACTGCTCATTAAAACACTGATCTTCCCAGAAGTTTTTTTACCCTTTTCTCTCTGAAGAAAATGGCATATAGGGAAGGAAGCTTGTTTTAAGATGTCTGTGCTGCTTCCACAATGATTATGTGTGCAAGCAGTTAATGATTTTAAAATAACATCTGCTTTGAAATAGGGACAGGTTTTTTTCATGCTTTCTGTCAAATGTATCCAGAGAGTCCATTTAAGCCACTGGGAACCCTTTCAAAGCTCCTTTCTGATGGAACCTGCATCCAGCTCCCAGTATCCCAGAAGACACTTGTGCAGGCTTCCAGAGTGCTAAGAGGGAGCAAAATTACCACAACTATGCATACAGAATACGATTCTGAATGCAGAATTCAAACCAGAGGAACACATAATCTGGATGCCAAAACCAAACCTACACTTTTGAATGTTACCCTATTTCTGCAATGTTCCCACTAAAAATCTGAACATGAAGTGTATTCCTCATTGAAGAAACCAAGTTAGGAAGCTCCCAGAACACTAGGAAAGCCACCAGTGCTGTGAAAAAAACATAACCCTTCTGAATCAGCCCTATTTTCTAGAGGACACAACTGAATTTCCTAGCAGTTCATACTCACAGCGTAATTTGAAGGAAAAGAGAATACTTTTCCTTCAAAAGTGCCAACATGCAAAGCAGAAGCATTACTAACTTCCTTGCTTTTCAGATGATGGAAAGTTCAGTCCAGGAATTCTGGATGTATTTCCATGGTGGTAGTCTAAAAAATTGGTTTCATAGTGCATGAAGCTGATATTACTATAGCAACTGGTAGTAGTATCATGTCATTTCTCAAAAACAGTGCAGCTATTGGGACATCCGTTCCCAAATAACAAATTATAGTAATTCTACGAATTATAGTGATAAAGACTACAAAAAAAAGGGGAATGAATATGTTGTTGTTGGATGGAATCTGGCCACCTAATACAATAGAACACAATTTTCTGAGTTTAAAAAACATGACTACAACTGAGTAACACAGCATTACGTATTCTCGAAAATCCTACTATGGTTCTTCCATACTTCCAGATACCTGTGGAAAAAATTTCACCTCCAGTATTCTCACCAATGCACACTACATTTTGCAATGAAAATAACAAAAAATTATGATTTCCAGCCTTCCACTGGATGTGTTTCATTATGAAACGGTAGATGGAAAGAGTCTAGTGGCCTCCAGCTTTTCATTTTCACAAATATGTAATAGCTAACACAGGTCAGGTGCACAACTGACCATCATGACAAGATATTTAACCAACTTCTTTTGCAGTTTGATAGTTTTCTTCCTCTGCACTGACTTTCCCCTCAGTAATGCCAGCCCATCTCTCATATGGCACCAGTGTTGTGACCCACTGACCTAGGAGAATTTTCTGTCAAACTAGACTGAAAGAATCAACTAGACAGACCACTTAAGCATGTGCCTCATGAGGAAGAGTATCTGGTCAATGTTTGCAACTTTGGTGAGAATACCAGCAATTCCTCCTTGTCTTAGTGAATGAACAGAGAGTGAAGTTTTAGTTAGCCTAATACAGCTGGTCTCCAGTGTTTTTACAGTTCCACAGACACTGGTCTGATCTAGAATAAACATCTTTAAGTACTTCTTTCTGGTGGTGAGAAAAGAGGAATGAAGAAAGTTTAGGTGAAGTCACAGCTACCTATACACATTGCTAAAACAGAAAAATAAACTTGCAAAGATGTGATTATTTTTATCACAAAAAATCCACATTCTCTTTTGCTTTCTATCTCAGGAAGGCATGCGCCTTCTAGATTAAAAAAAGACTAAAAAATAAAACTATATTTACAGCACTACTGAATCAGAATGCCAGGATTTTGCAATAGGTGACTCACGCAGTGAGTCTATATTCTTGCATAACAGGTATCCCTTGCAGGTACTTGAATAAAATATAATTTCAGACAAAATAGTTATTAACTTTGGAGGAGAGTTCAGGGACAGCCAAATTCCAGTATGACCCAGAGCTGTCTAGTAACTGATGGAGAAAAAGGATGACGACATCTCTATGTTGCCACTATGGACCATCTTGACTTAAAATAATTTCAATTATCTCTTCTTTTCTAAATACAACTGCTTAATGCTGGTACTGGGATCCAGAAGATGGGAATCTGGAAAATCAGATGTCAGTTCACTGGCCACACACAAATAAGCCACTAAATTGTCCAATGCCCTCTGCCCAGTAAAGCAGAGCAGAAACACACCATGACACCTTGATTCTTCTGGAGACAGGGTTATTGCTCCACAAACCATGTCATAGGGGTTAAGAACCAGGTGACTCACTTCCACTATGTTCCAGATTTTGCAACTTTAGCTTTTGATTTTATCATGTTGTATTAAAAATCTTCAGGTAACCCTCCCTGGCATGCAATGCATTACCAGTCTCTGCTCTATACAAGCAACATATTGAGGGATGAACCAGTCTGAAATCAGAAACATGTGCTGCTACAAGCACAAGATATTAGAGCAAGGAAATACACTCTATTTATCACCATTACCATCTTGAACTGGCTTAGGAAACACTTGTTCTGCACAGCAAAAAGATTCTACCTATGACAGGATGAAATATGAATTATCTCACCTCTAGAACAATATCGGCCACATCATGGAGACACAAGATCAAGGTTCCCACTCGTGTCAAATTGGTTACATATGAGAAGGTAATCAGGGTGACTGCTACAATGTGATGTGTAAACATGATTCCAAAATCCTAGAGCAGCAGAAGCAAGGAAAAGATACAAAAATCAAAAAAATAATGAAGCAAATACTGATATTCTGTATTCATATACAAAAGTGGATGGGTGTTTCTTAAATCCAGCATTATATTTAAGTTATAAAAGGATCTACTATATAAGTGCATTATACATTCTACTCTGTATTTCATTTAGACTGTATAAAATAATCATTGTATGTTAACCAAATGCAAAAACATTATTGAAAACTAGGCAACGACCACGCTTCTCAGCTCATAGTAATTTAACCTAATAAAGTAAACATTTACAGTTTAAGTTACTTTCAAAAGGCATAGGTACATGCAAATCAAATTCCACCACACTTTTTAATGCACCAAGTAACATATAATTATAGCAATATGCATAACTAATTGCCAAATAATGCACCATTCAGAAGAGAGACAACAGCTACAAAGGAAGGCTAAACACATTTCCAGTGCACAAGGACAACAGGCACCTGTCAAGGATAACTGAGAGAATCCCAGATCCAGGCTTTAATTTGTCTCTTTTCAATCAAGGCGCTTTGTCTTCACATGGTAACAAGGTCAGGAAAGACTTCAAATGAACTGGTGCATCTCCTTCTAACTGGTTCTAATCCACTGCAGGCCAGCTGATCTCCAGATCAGTAACTCCCAGTATTTTGGCCAGAAAGTAACTCCTACTGTTGAAAAATCTGGGAGTGGTAAGGCTCCCAGAAGTAACATCACATTCCCAGGTACTTGCCATGGGGCAGATAAAGCAGAGGGAATAAACTGCCTGCCTGGACTAGGCTCCCAGACTGCTCTGGAAAAGCAGCAGCTGCAGCCCCTGACTGCAGTCTCTTCAGTGCTGAGAAGTGTTACTGCACAGCTCTCTTGGGGAATGCAGCAGGCACCGCTGTGTTTAAGGATGTGCAGAGCCACTGCCTCTCAGCAGCAGCACATGCCTTCCCTGCAATGCACTCCTGGAGCCCATGGAAAAACCTGCAGCTTGAGCAGTCTCACTAACTGAAGAGAGACAGGACCTGATCCCAGCCTATCAATTATATTTAATGCTATCAGGTGCTACAAGATCCTATTTCCTACTCCTCAGTAGGCACCGCCAGTACCTCCAACACAAAACAGGAAAGGTAGGGTAGGGAGGGGGAGAAAAGATAAAAAGACTAGAAGCAGAGACTCATATGCCAGTTTAGTATACACCCAACATTTCTCAGCCACATTATCTGGCCCCCAGAAGCATGGAACACAATAAAATACATTCAGCAGTCACATCAAGCCATTACTTTAAATCTATTTTCTTCAAGCAGACAGAAGAAAAAGACAAAGGTTTTTTCCCTTTTTAAGTGTCCTGAGGGCAAACAAGAGTATGGTACCTCAGTCATTTCAGTAACAGCAAACTCACACATGGTGACCATTTCACAATAACAAAACCAGCAAAGCACCTACCATGGGATTAGAAGTAAACTACTGATATTGCCCTATGGCCACACTGCAGCCTAGCTCTTTACTTCCTTCACCTGCACGTGGTGTGGCACTGTTCTTAATTCTCCTTCCAAATGCAATTATGTTAGCACACAGGCAGTACTAATGGGGCAAAAAGTCAAGTAGAAAATCTTCACTGTTTTCACAGCTGACACATTCATGTTCTACAAATACTAGATTTCTGGTCCCTCTTGGATATCCTTCAAGGCATTCCTGACAATCTGGATTATTCCTAAGCAATCCTAATGTTCTTGGGCAGCCGTCTTCTGCATTTTTGTAGGAGTCTTAAGGAAATGCTGTCTGGAGAACTCCTTCTGTAATAATGATTCTTAAAAGAGACAATTACTTGACTCTGCCACCTTTGAGACAGAAGTGCTGGACTGACCTATGGAAAATGCTTGCAAAAAAGTAGCAATTATATAAATACGACTACTTTGTTATTGGGATTGTTTCTTTCCTGTTTGTGACATTTCTTTAAGTCATCAATTAATACTATGCTCTGAAGATGCTACCTGTTAGATTTTAGTTATACACAAGGGTAATGAACACATAGATACCAAGTGATACCTGTGTTCCCAGCTTACTCCAGCACTTTCACCCATATATAGTGGAAGAGCATCTGTACAGGAATGGGCTTTTTAATTTTGGGTTTTTTTAATGTATTTCAAATCATATGTATATTTATGAAAGCTGTATTTATTTACAGAGGGTTCATAGCCTCCAGCTGTAACTGCTGGAAGATGTCATGTGCCTTGTTAAGAAAATCTGTGGCTAAGAATAGGAGAAAGAACCTATTCTAGACACCATCAGTGGGAAGAACACAGGGCAGACAGCAGAGAAACCCCATGGGTCTCAATTTATAGATAAGCCCTCTGGAATTAAGGCCTCTGCCACCCACATTTGTTTAACATGTCACACTCACTGACTGAACTGCCAAGTGGCCATAGAGCATTAGTGTCACTGAAGGACAAAATATCATCTTCATGGCTTATATTACAGAAAGGCTGGAAAAACAATCTAAACTAAATCTTCCACTGAAACAAAAAAAATCAATTCTGAGTCTTTCTTCACCAAGAAAAGTATCTTTGAAGAAAGAAATCCAGTATCCAAATTTAGCAAAACATAATGTAAATTTTCTAGAATCAAAATTTAATATTCAAGAAAATTAGCAGGTATAGATAATTTTATTCTTCGAATGAGTGAACTGTAATTTTTTTAAAAAAAGTAAAACACAGAATCGCCAAATGCTTGGAAATAAAATGTGTGAATACACAGAAATATCTCCTAGACCTTCTACAAACCTGTTAAAACACGGAGTTGAAATTTCATACGTTCCTTTAAATGTACCTGTCAAATATTTTTCTATTAAACAATACATCAGGCATCCAGAAGGCTTGTAAATAAGCCTCACTGCTTTTAAAGTTCATCAGGTGCTTGTGAAACTAACAGACTTCCATAATTTTTTTTTCCAGTCTTTTACAAAACGGGAGCATGGGAAGTGGAAAAAGATTATAAAACGCCAATTCATACTAGGTTTCAGTCTTTGCAAATGAACACCCTTAAGGGAGAATATCATTACAGTAACATAGTAGGCATTTATGAAGCTAAAATCATGCCATTATAGAACTGTAGAAGTTGATACACACAGTTCACTGATTTAATGACAATGGTAGGTCTGTGCAATGGCCTAGTTTGCTCACACCTCCAGTCAGGCAAAGACAATCTGGTAGAATTTGTAACACCCAAATAAAGATAAACAAGTATTTCAAAGTCAAAAACCCCTGGAAGTCACTTTTGAAGTCATCAGTTTGCTATCAGGGAATAAAATGGAGATGGAAAACAGCAAGTACATTCCTCTTGATCTATAGTAAGTAAAAGACCAGTGCTGGAGTTAGGCCAGTACTGAGGGCTGCTGCTTCCAGCAAGGACACAGTGCACCTCTCCTTCAGACAACCCAACTACATGCAAAAAAACACTTGGCTGAATTCCTGCACTGCACAAGACTGCCTGGGCACTTCTCACCATCCCAGAGTACAACTCAGCCACTGCTACTGAATTTTAAGTATCTAAAACGATAACCAAGACTTAGATAAAAATATTCCTTTCACTGTAACATGAAAACATCAACAACTTACTCAGGTTGAGAACCGTTAATCTGCTCCATACAAGCCAATTGTGAAATATTACAATAGCATCTGGTAAATTCCTGCTTCCTGTTAAACAGATCCCTATTTCATATGGGCACAATTCCACAAACTGCATATTGAGTGCATTACAAGGTTTCCACATTTTTTCAAACTAAGCCTTCCTTTAAAGGAAAACCACTATGGTGTTGCAAGAACCGGTGTCTCTGTCAAGCTTGTACTCCTTTTTATCAACTATGGTAAGTCTTTAGTACCAACATTTTTCAGTGGGTTTCCTTGGCAGCTTGCACTCCCAACAGTTTTACTGTGTGACACCAGGGCACAGCTGCATTCCTCCAATCTGATCTTCCTCGTCATCAATTTCACTTACACTACAAAAGAGCTGTCTCCACAGTCCAAACCGGGGAGTGATCTAATAGGTTATTTATAAATATGGCATTTCTACTGTTCCCTGCTGGGTGCTGATAATGAAAGGCTTTTGACTTGCTGTCGTTGCACTGCAGATGCTGTGCTCCTGCTCCCTGCTGGACACTGCACATTCTTGGACACAGCAGGTGCTTGGGGTACCACTTGGATCTGGTGCTCTGGGTTCAAGCATCACAAAGCTGTGGCTGGGGTCTTACCTGGCTGTTAGCAATCCACCTTCCCACCTCCATGTCCCATCCTATTTCCACAGTTAAGTTGCCCTAAATTTTTTCTGACAATAAGCACAAGTCATTTATATATAACTAAGAAACAGACTTGTCCCCCGCAGCTTAATACATTAGTCAGTATTACTCTTGATTTAAATTCATCTCCACTACCATACAGTTCCCTTGAGCATTGTTTACCTTGGTTTGTGAAAAGGGGAAGTTATATTCATTTCAAGCTCATGATTAACAGAATGTTTAGCATCTACAGACAATACAAGCAAGGGATTTACATATATTCATCATAAATTGCTTGTTTTATTTACAATTTATCCTCCAATGTGGATTTAAATTTTGTGGATGCTTTCTTGAAAAAGCATTTCTACCTCTGGAACAATCTGGAAATCCAAATGGAGGAGTGTGTTTCTATATAGGTAGCTCTTGCATAGGACTCCCAGGAATACACTGTGGTTCTAAATGACAGATAAGTTTATTCAGGTCATACTGCATTCTTCATTTACTCTTTTCAGAGTTATGCTCCTGCTTAAATTCTAATAAACAGGATTATTTTTCATTAGCATAACCTACAATCATTTATTTAAATGATAGCTGAAGGAAGTACATAAAGATATTACAAAATTCTTTCACATGTTTAAAAAAATTATTTTGAAACATTAAAACCCTTGCAAGAATAGCTCAACAAACTGTTACTTATTTTATTATATTTTATATTATTATTATTAACTTTTGCACTGCTGGTTCTGCTATGGACTAGGATTCTCCTCAGAGGAGAAATGTGGAACATGGAACTATGGAATATGCAACTAATTCTGGAAAAAAAAATTTCTATTTGGACAAAGCCTTGGGTTTTTTTCATTAACAACCCTCCAACAGCAACGCTGTTGAGCGTTACCCTTACATATGACTGTAAGGGTAAAAACTAAATATAACATCACTTTTTAATATTCAATCTTTTTGCTGTCCTTTTGTAGAAAAAAAATGAAAGATATCGTAGATCTTATCTCACAAAGTGATACTGTGAATTTATAAGGCAGTCTTGCCCTTTTCTTGGTACTTCATTGTTTAACTCTTAGAAGAAACAGTACATCTACCAGATACTACCTGCTCAATTCCATTCAAGTCACTGCATGAAAGCAAAAGGTTCTTTTGGCTTCTGCTATTTGCCCTTCAATATTTTCTCCAGGCTCTTCCTTCCATGTGCAGAAAAATTTCACATTATAGTAACAAGGAACAGAGACAATCCCAGTTTCTCAGTGATTAATATCTGCAAGAGTTGAACACTAGAAAGAAATGTATTTCTAGTTCACTGCACATGTAATACAGGTGTTCCTCAAGTAAAGAATGGTATGTTAAAGCTTAAAGCTTTTGGTTCTTATTCTTATTGTTCTTACCTTTCTTTTGACGTCAATGAATTGAGAAAACATTAAGGACCAGTAGAATGACAATTCAACAATGTAGTAGTAATGAAGGTCAGGCATCAGTGGCTGCAAGACAGAGATGAGAAAAGGTTAATAGAGTCTAACTGACATTACAGGTAGCTGTGATCTATAGGAGATATGTTTAATCACAGGGGATTATTGAATTATACATAAGCATCCTATGTGAAAAAAATGAAGATTGTTGCCTCCTTCAAACTTTGATGGTTCTGGAAAAATAAAGCTCCTCAACATACTTTCTTCTAATGTTTTAGCCTTGACAATACTGTAATACCAAAAATTATGATGCTGTCCATTTGGAACCCAGAGCAAACTAAATTCTGAGTATTACTAAGTCTGTATTGAAAGTTTACTTGAAACTTCTTGTTGTATATCAGTAATGTGGGTTTAAAGCATAGCAAAAAAACAATGCTAGAGTAGACTAGAAAAAAAGTAATGCTACTCCATAATCTCATCTGCTTATGATGAAAATGTGGACTTTGAGCAGGGCTCTTTACGATAGATTAAGTTTCAGTACTTCCCTTATTCAATTTCTGCTGCTGCCTCTCTAATGTTGTTCAGTTCTCCCTCCAGTCTTTGGGTGGAATTTAAGTCATTATTTCTTCTGAGGCTACATGACCAAATTCCTTCAACGTTTCTCGGATCAAGATTTCTGCTGAACTGTCTCCGCTGAATTATTTTTAACAACCTTCAAGAACTGTAGCATCCAAGCACAGTCATGCTCAGTCTCTGTTCTGTCAAGAGCTGTTGACTGTCACAGGGATTCATTGTCTTTCAGACAAGACTCTTCTTCACACTTTCCAGTTGGGCAAGGGCTTTTCCCCTCCCTTCCCTGCTCTTTAGGGAAGAAAAAAATAAATAAATATATATATACCCCAGACAGGTTAAATTCCTTAAACTGAAAACTCTTCCCTGGAGCTTTGGAAAATTAATGAATTAATGTGTGGAATTCAGATGGGACAGCTATGTTCAATTTCCTCATCTTGAACTCAAGCAAGATGTGAAGAATCTAGCAACGTTCTAAAATGCTGAGTAGCCCATTCACACACATACTGGCACAAAGCTCCACCATAATAAAAACAGAGCTCTGCAGAAGTGTCATGCTTGTTTTGGACAGCATTATAACTTATACCTGATATGGATAACCGCTCCAGCACTGCCTGGTATTCCAGAGCCAGGGCGTCTGAAAGAAAGAAACAACAAAACAAAGGTAAGTACACACCACTTTGTGCTATGTTAAGTGTATATAATTAATACTAAAAAAGGACACAAATATAAGAACAGCTTAGAATTCACATTTTTTTTATAGAGGCTATGAAAACCAAACAAAACCAGGAGACTTCTCAGAGTTTCACAGCATTAATTAGAGCAACTTGCCTGTTTTTGTTGGTACCCCATAACCCCACTTTTGCAAGAGTGCAGACCAGCTCATGCTTGGATGGTCAGATCTCACATTATATTCTCAATAGCACAGGAAATTTTGACCTCAGCCTCCTTAAATATTTTGAAGAAGATTCCTTGCACGTGCCATTATATATAGGCATTCTTCCACAGAGGATGCATCCTTCATCTTTCCATGGCCTTATCTGCTCTGCATTCGAGCATAAAGGGGACAGAACATCATAAGTTAAGTCTCCTGGATTAAGGCAGCACAGAGCAAATACAGCATTAAATGCTTCCCCTAGATCAGAGTTTTTCCAATAAATCCTCACTGCCTGAGACAAGACATGTTCTTGTTTTCCCCATCAGGTGGAGCAGCTCAGCTCAGGCAAACCATAATACCAAGCTCACCCAAAATACAATAGGTGAGCAGCAAAGCAAGAAAACGGACACTAGGCAGAACGTTAAAGCCCCAGGATGAGAATCAGGCTAGGTAGGAAGGATTTTTGAATATGCCCTCTAATGAAAAGATAAAATTTTTACACCCATACTCCCAGTGCTCCTGAAATGGCAAAGAATAATTCCTACAGTAACCTGAAAGGTATACCTACATTTGAAGTGACAGACCTCCTACAGTTTCTGATATGTCTCTCTCAAGGATGCTGTAAGAATGATTAAAGTCCATCCATACTTATCCTTCCCTCCATTAGAAGTAATTTCTTTATGGAACCAATTAATTTGTTCAAAGAACTCCACAGTATTTACTGTGCTATACAAGTTCCCCTCATTTAATGCAATAAAAAGAAGTCTTTGGAAACAGCCACAGCACCTCTGCAAGACAACATAAAGAATATAAAATATTTCTGTCTGACAGCTGCCTAAATTAGATCCACACTAATATTCTAGGATAATTCATAGTTTTAGCCAGGTTTGAAAAGCTGTAACTGTCTTTCATATTCATATTCAACAAAAGATAAGAGATGCTTCCTACCCAATTATTTTGCTGCCTAAATTACAGGTCCTAGCAAAAAATGCATATTTTTCTCTTTCAAATATTATGACATCTTAAGGCTTCTTCACAGAGATGCTTGCTGCAGGAGCTACAGATATAGAGGTTTATGTGCAATTAAAATGCTGACTGCCAAATAAAATAGGCCTTACTTGATGAACCTATAACCACAAAGTCCTAAAGGGTCTAACAACTGACAAATAATGTAACGCATGCATTAAGCCTCAAAGACCAAAACAGCAGAACATATGCCCCTTCTGAGCCCCATAAGGCTAGAAAGCCATTCTGCCATCTCAGACAAAATGCTTCTGAGTCGCTGTTTGGAAACCTAATGGATCCTCTATGGGCAAGAGAGCTTAAAATAGCAGGGCATCACCTTCTTACACTTCTTTCCTTCCTAGTCTCCCCTGCCCTTGACTTGCCTTGGCACCCCTGAGTTGCTCTTAATAGCTTTAGCAGCAGGGCACTTTGGTTGTCCTGGAGGGGTTTAGGGAACAGGTAGAGGAAGAGCTTGGTTTAAGCACAGCCTTCCTCTCTGACCTCCAAAACAAGCGCAGGCCTAGACTGCACTCAACATCTACATATAAACCACAGCTATAGTTAGACCAAGAAGCATCTTATTTAGTCCTCTGCGAACCTCACAACTGTGGAATACTCTGCAGACACTTCAGTAGAAAGCAACAATCACAAAAAAGCTCACACAGTCTGCAGTGTGAGACCTAGACCCATTAGTGAAAGGTGGATTAATCATAAGGGAGCTAAGACCCACATTCCAGGGCTCAAGTGAGTCTTGCGTGCTCACAGCACACGTCTGCAAACTTCCTCACAACAGGCAAGTTCACAGTGAGGCAAAACACAGCTCTGCCTAGAAGTCCCATGGAGGATGAGACGAAAAGGTCAGTGACTTGGCTCCACAACAGATCCTTTTTTGATGAACATAAAAGCATGCTTCTGTTTTTGCTGCCTGCTGAATATCCAATTTTCATTTTACTTCTTACTCTTGGTATATAATGTCTGAGGAAGGGAGAGACACAAGGGGATTGGAGAAGAGAGGAAATGCAAAGTTCCTGATAACAAAAAGGCCCCTCCCTTAAGCTGGAAACAGAATACTAAAACCTTCAGTACCAATTATGCCAGGAACAGAGCAGCAGCCCCACAATTCTGCCTTACAGAACATAAAGGAGTTCAGATGGAAAGTGAAGTTTTACCACACTTAGGTGTAGTGCCAAATGAATGCAGTATCAGTAACAGAGGATGTAAATAGCTGTTGAGATTTACAGTATTAAGGAACAAATCATCATAATTCCCTTACAGTAGTATCTATTAAAAACTCCATCAAATCTCTCTCCAACTCCGTAATTAAACAGAGTAATTTTAGAGAATTCCTTCAGAAATAAAGCTTCTCTTGAGACAAGGTAATGACTGAGGATTCTGGGGAAAAAAAATTAAAAAAAACCTTCCAAAATCATCTGCATTGATGTTTGCATGCTTCACCAGAAACCCTGGGTTCTTTTGTATCCGTTGCCTGATTCACTTATCGGTAGAGCAAGCATCTGACTGGTCCCTGGCTTTCAGAAAGCATTAAGAAATGAAAATCTCCAGTGAAAATTCTCAAAATGCTGCTTGTATCTAGTATGTGAAAGTTCAGTTTTGATAGTAAATGGAGGGGGAAAGAAAGGCAGTACAATAAAAAACTTCCCATTTATGAGTATCACAAAGAGCTGTTATGCACCTGATTTAGTCATGACCATGAGGGCATGTTGTAGTTCCCAAAGGGGTTCTTCCAAAGTTCTTAGGTAAGTAAGAAAAATCTGACTTTTCCATCAAATAAAGAAATCTGGCTGCTGTTTTACTAGAATCCAACATGTAAAAATCCAGGAACATCATGACAGAATCACCACATTTCACTAGAGTCAATTTATGTTCAAAACACATTTCAAATCAAAATTTAGTCCAAAAAAATAAAAGATTTTAAGTTGCTTTTGAAATGAGAGAGCTTTTGAATGTATAAAACAAAACCAGCACAATACAGAGCATTCACTGGACATGTTCACTACACTAGTCTGCCAAGATTTTTATCCAGCTTGGTTAATGTGTTTGAATACAATTTTGTATCATTTGTCTCTGATAGTTACAAGCAATATTAAGTGGAACAGAAATTAGCACTATTAATTACAGTCAGCATAACACACAGTCAACTTTCAGCAAAGCTCTTCTGATCTTTTTTTGGAGGGGCAAAGATGTCAAAGATGTCCCACGGCATTCGTACCTACATTCACCAAGCTCCTTGCTCTTCACACAAACAAGAGGTACAAAGTAGGGCCAGAAGATTTCCTCTTCATTAGCCTTCACTTAGCCCCACAAACACTGTGTGTGCTTTGCTCTGACCCCAGGAGCAAGCATTCACTGTGTGGCACAGGTGTACAGTGCATGGCACAGCCATACCCGTTTCCTCAGGGGCAGCTGCCTTCTCCCAGCGCCAGACCCCGAGCTTTACACCTCACCTACTGCAACACCACAGGGGGAGACCACCAGCTTTCTGCTCACTGCAAAGTACATTCCACACATTTTTTATTATCCATGAACTGAAACTGATGGTCTTTAGCCATCAGGACCTTTCATAACATTAGCAAAAGGACAATTATTCATAATTAACAGGTTTTTTGGGGTGTTGGGTAGTTTTTTTGGTTAGGTTTTGTTTTGTTGGTTGGTTTGTATTTGTGCATTTATACTTACTTAAATTAAATAGTAACTCAATGCTCATTTTTCCCCAAATAAGGCTAGGTATTATAGCATTCTTTTTCAGTGTATTAATAAACATTCCTCTTGCACATCACTTGGTTGAATAAGCACTTGCTTAGAGGTGAATTGAATTGCTTGATTTCTTTTTTTTTTTCCTGTAGCACCTACATCCTCTTGGCATGGTATGCTGCATTACATTACTAAGTTAGATTACCAGGCAACACAAAAAGCATCCTTCCTTACTTTCCTCTGCCAGGGGCTCTGTATTCTACTATTAAAATTACACCATCCATGTATGACGAACCCAAGAGATTCTTCAATAAGTTGGTCTCTTAGATACAAATTCCACAGTGATACTGGGCCTCCTTCCCCATCTTCCTACTTGGCCCAATGAAGATCAGCATAACTGTAGACTACTGCAGCCTTTCACTTCTAAGGAGCATATATATCCATGAAAATATTTGTTTCTGCATATTATGTACAAACAAATACGTGTTTTTTCCTCTTAACTACAGAAAAAACTCCTTGATATTAATTGTTGTACAACAAGCCATCATTTCACAAGTTACAGAAAGTGATCTTTTTTATTTTTTTCCCCAAGTATAAATATTTTGCAACTTCTTTCTCTCCAGCAGAAAGAAAATGAAATTCTTCCTTATTATTGATTTTCAGAAAATTTGTAAAGCGACAATCAGAACTTTCTGAGTCAGCTTTTCAAACTTTCTATCATCTTCCACTAAGTCTGCCTTCAGACATATGATGACTTGGCAACTCTGGTTTCCTAAGGATATGTGCTTTTTCCCACTGTTCTCTGAAAATTTGCCTTGAATATAGCAACATCCTTGGTACTGTTGTATTTGTTTTGCTACTGCTTAAGAATTTCTCATAGTAAAGTTTCACTGATTTAAAAAGCACAGCAGACAGTTTCCAGTCTCTACTGGCTATGAACAATAGGCTCTGAGGGCACCACCTTAGCAGCCAACAATGCCAGGAGCTCAGGCTGAACTGTGCAATAAACTGACACCCTGCAAGCACCACTGCAAATCACCTACTCATCAGAATTATGTATGCTCTGCTCTACCCACAAAATCACTGAGTTCTGACAAAACACCATGCTGGGAACAAAGAGAACTCACCAAAACAAAATCCATGGCTACTATTTTACATCAATTTGTGCATGTTCTTCCTTCCAGTGACTGTTAATTTGGTTTAGGATGCAGTTGCCTCTCACATCAGGAACAGAATTTTCTAAATACTTCACAGATCCAAGCAGTCATTGGTATTTCTTGGCATAGCTAACTACAGAAGTGAAGACAATATGACACATTGTCAATGAACCTCCTGAGGTTCTTTTTTCATATATTGTGACTAAGCAAGCTGTTTTAACTTTCTGCAGAATTGCTTCTTTTTTCTCTAGAGTTTAGTGCTTTGTAGAAAAAAGGTTTTAGGGGAAAAAATGCTTCTGCAGTGAAGAGTGTTCAGTGTTTCCTCTCAGCAATCTGCACTGTTGACTCCCAAACGTAATTAAAAATTATACTTCTGCTAATGGGAAACCATAAAATATGGGAGAACTTACAAAGGTCAAGATTAAAAAGAATCAATGGAAGATGCACTTGACATTCAAATGCAAATATATGTGTGCCCAAAAGGAAGGTTTAAGAAAATACATGAATTCCAGTCTTGATGTATTTACATAAAATGATATTTGGAAAGGCAGAGTAAGCTCCACACACATATCTACTTTTCTCTTTAAAAATATTATGTACAGATAAAAGTTTACTTTCAACTTACAGCTTACGTGGAAAATGAAGCTGGCAAAAAAAACCTGATAATTAGAATCTGGAAGGGTCCTAACATTGATTAAGGCAATGCACTGAACAGAGCATTTCTCCAGACAGAGAAATTGGTGACTGTAGCATCTCCTCCTCCTCCTCTCCCAGACAATCACCAGTTCCCTTACCAAGCCCAGTCATCAAAATATTTTCTCCCTTTTGTGTACCTTCTTCCTCTGACACTTGCTCTGCTAGCTGCTTTGTAGTAAACAAAACTTCAAAAATCTTCTGCTTTCATGTGTAATGGCAACATTTCCAAGGACTGTTTGGTCATGAACAAGCTGAGTGGCCAGTGGTGCTACAACTTTAGAAAATTTATTAAAATTTTAGAGCAGCTGGAGGTCTACATAAATATTACAGGAGCTAGGCTAAAGTTCCCAGAAACACTATTCAATATATTTTGTAGTTCCTCAATCTACACTGTTAGAACTGTGCATAAAAAGTAGTGGACACATTCCCCGAGCACTCCAGATGCCTGACAACCCTTTGATGAAGCAAAGCAGCTGCACACCCATTAGCTTTACAGCTGCCTTCTATTTTTGATCACAATGCCAGACCACATCAATTAGCCTAGCATTTGCATCTAGAAGGATATTTATGGATTTACTTTATTTAAAAAGACAACACATAACTGCACGCCTGGAATCAGTTTCTTAAGCGAGACTACTGAAATTTACACTTGGAAAACTTTACCTTGGTAGGAGGGAGATCTGCATAAAATCAAACCTTAAGGAGACCAGAAAATTATTTAAAAAATAAAATAGAGCACTCCAACCCTTATTGATCATTGCAGAGCAGCATGATTTCAGACTCCTAATTTTCCTGCAGGATGCAGCTTCAACAAAGCTCTAGGGTTTCCAGTGCTCTGACACTATGGTTACTCAAAGGCTTACAGGAATGTGGTAAATAATTAAACTCATCATTACATATCTATTTTCTGTAATTATGTTCCTATCTGTGGCTGCTCTGCCAGAAGAGCAGGTGTCTGACTCTGCCAGCTACTGCCTTCCAATAGCATGTGTTGATGCTAAGTGTCTACCAAATTCATTGTACTCCTGATGCTGAGTTTTGGAAATCCTCAGGCAGCTGCTGTCCTTTGCAGGATTCACTGTGACTTGCTTCACTGACATATAACATGTTCCACCAGGGCATGCAGCCCACAAAGGGAGACAGAGTCCATTTTTAATAGTAAGAGCAACTCCAGACTGAGGTAAGCACCATGATAAAATTTCATTCCTAAATCCAGATGTTAAGATTGTGGTATTTATGAACCTACACTGCCTGCTGTAAAAACAGAGTATAAAGAAAAGCCAAACAAAAGCCCCAACTGATGTGTTTTGCTGAACTTCCATATAGGCACACTGTAGCAAGATCTCAAAATCATCCCCGACAGTCTGAAAATTAAAAAGTTACAGCAACTGCAGAATTTTTAAGAGGAAATAGAGGTTTTCTCTTGTTCACAGGGCTGATATTTATTATCTTAAATACTGCCACTAAAACCCTGTCAGAAAAAGCCGACTGCTTCTCAAAGCAGACACCACCAAGTCCCACCTGATGGCTGAGAGAGCAGATCTCCTTCAGACAGGTTGCTGCAACAGGCTGGCCAAAAGCCACACCAGTGTGTGGTCACCAGACAGGAACCCATTTCTAGGTCACTGAGCACAGCTAAAAGGAAGCATAACCCTAAACAACGAGTGAGGACAGACTGAAGTAGCTTCTTCCCCTTCCACTCCTGCAACCACTGCATTTTTTTAAGATGCAAATATACTCTATCAGGGCAATTCAGCCATGGGTCTGCATCATTACAACTGAAATACTTAGAACGACAGAATAAGCTGAGTTGGAAGGAATCCATCAGGATCATCAAATCCAACTCCTGGCCCTGCAAAGAACACCCCAAGAATCGTATTTCTTGGTGTATGTAATAATGCCACAAGTGCTAAGTACTGAATAAAAAAATCCCAGTGAGAGAATCACTCTCATATTGTATTTTCCTCAAACAGAAAGACAGAAGGAGGAAATGTTAATTAATTTAAATAGAAAAACACAGATTGTAAGGATTGTTTCCTGCTCAGTTCTGAGTCAGTGACCATAATAACATTTCCTTCTCTAAAGCAAACGAAGATAGCCAAAATAATTTCCCAAAATGTCTAAACCTACAGAAAATGTTACATTCATTTTCCCTCTGTTTTTCCCCTTCCCCTCCTGCTGAGGAAGTGCAAAGACACAAGTCTTTTCTTGTTTCCATTTGTCATCTGCTGGCGGATCTCTTCTGACATAATTTGCAGTTTTCTGTAATTGATCTATTAAAACACTAGCAATAAGACTGGCTGGTAGGAATGAGAACAGGGTAACTATCATAAATTGCATATGATTTTGTTTCATAAATTGCAAATTTGTATTAAGTTTTAGTTTAAAACCATAAACAGTAAATTTGTGCTTCAGCAAAAAACTAAAGTAACTGGCCAAGAGGAAAGAACTCTTTCTTCCTCATCTTCTTGTGCCTAAAATTCAACAGAATAAAAATCCCTGTTGAAACTCCTCAAGTTACCTGTGAGATAACAGCAGTTAAATAATAGGAGAACTCTAAATTAGATTCAGATTTACAGCAGTACTTGCCCATGCTATCCTGGCATTGCTCAATAGCGAGTAGCCAAGAGCATCAGTGGGCAGAAGCTCTGAGACATGTGACAAGGTAACATTGGAAGGGAATATAATAGCAAAAAGCACAAAAGATAATCAATGTATTTATTTATTGCCAAGATTTTTTCCTCTACTACTTAAAGATAAAATGAAGCAGCTGAAAAATACATACTGTTCTACAGGTTTTACTAATTTAATTGAGAATACAGCTATCCTCCTCCAAGTCATTCCCTCAGTAGTGAGTTCAACTGAACAAGGGCAATGCAAAGCATCAGTTACATTAGTAATAACCTCTTCTTATATCCAAACACATACTCTTTGCTCAGGTTTAATTAGCTGTGAAAAACAGGACTGCTTCATTAATTTGAATAGAAAAACATGAAAAGCTCAGGGCAATAGAGTGCTGAGCTAATATTTTGCTACAGGTATGAATGAGCCACCTTAGTTTATAGATGAATTAAACTATTTTTATCATAAGATTGCCCAAATACAACACTTTGTGAAGTATTTCTTCTAGATTTGCCATTTTTATGATATGACTCTGAAAAAATTTCAGTTTTTCAGAAAGCTGGGCTGCCAAGAAAATGAATACTGCACTTAAGGCAAAATTAGCAACCAATCCTCAGGGGGTCATGAGGTGTGGCAGCCCCTCTTTCACTGCCTGGAAGGGCAGCTGATGCACATGCAGTAGAGATGCTGTATATGGCTCAGTACCAGCTTAACTCACCAAATTGATGATTACATAGCATTTACTTACTACTCTGATGTTATTAAATACCCCCAGCTGGATTCAAAACAGATAAAGTGAAATTCAATTCTAGATGTATTTTTTAAATTAGTGTGTTGCTCTTCCTTCCCATGATTATGTAAAATTTGTCCCCATTGGCTACACTTGAAAGTCTGTTGCCATCAGTGTCCTAATACTGAATTAGGATACCATTGATAGTCTCCTTTTTTCTTTCAAACACCTTCAGTTTCCTTTCAGCCACAAATGAATTCTGCCAGCTTGCTTAGCTTTGTCCTCTTTTTCCTGATCCAGTTATTACCTTAACTTCTAGGTAAACTAACAGCTCACACAGTGAATTACTTCCTATGCTGACTCCCCTTCTCTTAAAAAGTCTCATTGTCCAAAATGCATTCATTTTCCTTGATGTACACTGAGGTGCTGCAGCCATTTAAAACTAAGTTTCTCTGGTGGTTTTGATCTTTTTCACAGCATGACCCATGATTTATATCTCAAGCATCCAAAACACTCTATTAATCTCTCCTAAATGCCCTCAACAATTTTTATGCCCTTTTGAAGATGTATCTGAAACAAATTCCTTTTCTATGAGATGGCATCTAACTATGGTCTTCCTGGAGACCTCTTCCACTCATGGTGCTTATTTAAAAATGTAATATGGCATTTCCCTTTTCTCACAATAGCATTCTTCAAAAGACTCCAGAGCACAGGTATTCTTGCTTGCTCACTCAGTGAATTAGAAATTGTTTTATTTATCACATAATGCTCAGCCCTGCTTTCACAGAAAGGAAAAGGCCTATAATTCCATTTCAACATCCAAAATTACTTTAGCTTAGAAGTTTTCATCACTTACAGAAATTCAGCGATTGGTTTTACAAGTAAAAAATAAAAAAGGTAATAAAACCCTCCAGAGAATCCAAATAAATTTTAAAGCAAGCACAATCTGCCAAAGGCAGGATTCATTTCCTCCGTTAGTGGCCTATGTATCACATTATCCCTCTGTTAATAGCACCGGAAAATATCAAATATCAGCACTGTGTTAAAAGGGCTTCACAGTGGCCTCTGGCATTCTTCATTTAAATGAGAATATTTATCTAGCATTAGGAAAACAAGCTCACTGAACAAAAGGAATTACAAGGCTTCAGTAACAGATAATATAACAACCTTTCGGGAGGAATGCGGGAAGGAAACATCACAACAGATGCAGAATGGAGCAGAAGAAGTGCCCAACAGAATGCCTGCTTCAAATGATTCAAGAATGAAAGAGACACCAAGGGCTCTGGAGGTAAACCCCCTGCTTCACAGCTTTTGCCACAGCGTTCTTTTCTACAGTCAGCTCTGATTTAAACCAAGGTGGTAGTTATTTTTCAAAGTCACGCTTTGGTATCTCAGCATTAAAACCAGAAACAAGTTAGCCTACTTTAAGGAGTTTTTATTCTATGAATCAGATGAACAGACAATCCAAACAGTCGTATGAACTTTTCCAAGATGCTGCATTTCTTGTACTGTTCTGTTCCGCAAAATATCCAGCAGCATTAGTTTTATGAAAAAGTAGATGCAGTATGGCAAGAGAAGATGGAAACAGTAAATACTTATTATTCTGAAGCAGGTAAATTTTTTCTCCAAATGATGTAACATGCAATGTGTTCTGTAAATAGCTTTCCAATAGCTGAGGAACTTTTATGACAAAATAAATTCTGTCTTACTGGTACAAAGACTGAAAACCGTCTAAAGCTCTGGACATTTTGAATACAGCAATTTAATTTTATGAAGTGGCTGTGAGTAACAATCTTTTTTTTTGTCTAAGGTTAACAGTCTCAATAACACGTGAACTGTAATATAGAAACAATGTCAATAACTGGCCACCACTTCATTGACAAGTTCATTTTTTATATTTCAAATGAAGGTGGTCTGACTAAGCTCTAAAATTCTGGAGTACAATCTGAAATGGCATTTACAAATTCTACACTACTCTCTCTGGGCTGTAACATGTGCATGTATCACTGCTGCTATTTTATCCCAAAAGAGGCAAAGAATAAGCCAACTCAGCTGAGCAGCAGAATGCAACATTCTCTCTCACAAAAAAACCCATGAAGCCAGTTTCTCTCTATGTGCACATATAAACTGCGGGCCACTAATAGAACATCTCCTGCTGTCACACAGAAACTCACTGGTTCAGTGGTTAATGCACAAATGATGGTAAGCACTTCATTTGAAACATCCTACAGTTCCAAGAAAGAGGAACTTTCATAACAGAATTTGAGCTCTACCTGTCAGGGTTTCATTTCTTCATCCTACCCTGCTATTTTCCATTTGCCTTCCGTACATTTATGTCCCCTGAGTAGGCTTTTGGAGTCAAATTTACACTTGAACATGCCTTTCCCTGTTCTTCTGCAAGCTACTTGTACCACTAGAGATTGTAACTACCCACCAGACAGTTCTCAATAGACAGCTCTCAGTTCTTCAGTAGGGGATGACTCATTAGGAAGGATACTCAGTCAGCTGCACACAAACAGAAGCTTGTTGCACCCAGCTTTTTTTAAATATAGCCACAGCATACTCATATAATCTGCCTTACTTCAACACTAAATTTGAAAAATAGCAAGATTTGTTCATCTAGGCAGACGATTTTTTTCCCAGTAGAATACCTACATGCAACTTCAGGTTTCCAAGTCTCAGTATAGACTTCAGAAGACTCACAGAAAATTCATCCTCTTCTGTGAGTTTGTAATTCTCATAGGCACTTAAAGGAAGGAAATGAAATGCGAAAAGTCTCCATATGTCACCTGTAAGCTTTGCTTCTGTATGCTTGTAAAGATTTTTCATTTTACAGCATTATACAGGCACTGCTTAGCACCAAGGAAGAGCAAGCAAGAAACAAGCCAATCCTAAACTCTTTGTTCTGTTTCTTTATCACCAAAGATAATGATATCCTTTCCATTTAAATGAAGCACAGTCAGACCATTAACTCTTAATGAGCAAAGCCACCATTTATTTAACTACAAATATTACTGGGGAAAACAAAAACCTTATCTCATTCCTATGTTAATGATAAGCAAATCGTCAGTTTAATGCCACTGGAACTTAATGTCTTGTTGAAGTCACTACTGGTGTGGTGCTCTGCAAAGAAGTCTTTTTGTAGACAAGCAAATGAAACAAATGGTAGAGCTGAAAAATCTCAGTTTCATTCAGAAAGGGAAGAATTTGCATATACGTGATCAAAGTAGAAATATAACTGGTTACTTATCTTTTATGCTTCAAATATTAGTGATTTATAGAGATAAGAAGAATGCTGTAGTGAATGCTGGCTTCATTTCTCCAGGGCTAAACCACCTCATTCAGAAGTCTGAAAACTAAGATGGTCACATCTAGCATTTGTTATTTTATGAAGAAGGGGGGCAATGAGGATTAGATGGAAAGGTGAATGCCTCATATTAAATGATTTTGTGGGCCACCCACCCACTCTGCCAAAATAATTAAAACCTGATCTAGAAAACAGGGAAGACTGGAGCTCGCAGCTAGTAACAAAGAAAGCTTCAACTTCTCTTTCAGAGTTGCTACCTTGGTCCATTTCCTCACACAGAAGAATACTCATTACCAAATCTGCTATTGAAAATAATATTTGAGGTAGAAAGTGGACAACTTGAACTCTTAACCTATAATTACATTGATTCTCTCTTCTCATAAAGTATCAGAAATGACACAGGTGACTTCAAATCCTGATTATGATGACCGGTTTCATCACCTCAGTGCATTATCCTTCACCCTGCAGGGCACATTCCCAAACACACAGTGCTATGGCATCAAGAGACCATACAGCACGTTAATGGATGGAGTACACATAAAATGTAAGCGTTCGAGGAAGCAAGGGGAGAATGCAATTGCATGCTGCTCTGGCCCACACTTCCCCTGGGGCTGACTGCTGCTAAACAGCTGAGAACAGCTCCGATGTGCCCTCCCCACACAGGCACATCACTATTCCTGCTCACACCAAGTTGCCTGGCACCTGAGACAGCCTCAAGAACTACAGACATAAAAAAGATTAGTACAACTTCTTTTACTTACAAAGCACCAGAGACATTCAGGATACATTTTCCAGTGTCAAATTTTTGACCAAAACAAAGATAATGTGAACACACTGAGTGCACATATTCCCCTAATTTCACCTCCTAGAATTACAGAAATATGGCCTGACTTGCACAAAAGCTCTGAGAACTAGTCACATTGCAAAAACAGTTTGCACCACAAATTAGATCTGGGTTAACAGACCTATGTCAGAATGCTTAGAAGCTTTCAATACTCTTCTCCTTTTAAATCACCTGAAACACAGCACTGATGGGAAACACCACAGAAACTTCTTTCCACAGTACTTTACACAAAGAAAAGGCAAAAAAGGTGTTTTCTAAAACACGAATGCATTTTGTTTCTTAGTAAAAAGTAACCTCTGTCAGAGGCGTTTAAAAAAGGATGATGGTGAATTGAGATTAATACTTTGGTAAATCTTACTTCCAGCTTAATGCCTATAATGAAAAGTAATCAAGTGAACCAGGCATGTTGCTACACCTTTTTTTCTTTTAAAATCCCATTAAATATTGGTAAGAACTTATATTCCTTACCAATGCTAGTGGCAAAGCATTTTATGAATGCAAATTAAATTTTAATTGTCACTCCTTATGAACATAGTCTTTATGCCTGTGCTTTATACTATAACTGCACAAGACTTCAAGTCTGTGATACGTTATGAAAGCAGAATAATATAAGTGCCTACCTTTTTCAGGAACCGTACTCCATAGGTAAATATATAAAGGTAAAATGTAAATCTCCACCTGCAAAAGGTACAAGAGATTAACTCTAGGATACCAGGTTTACATATTTTACAGTTCAACACATGATTTCTTATTTCACCACCAAATCACTGTACCCTGGTTACATTAACGGAAGTTGAAGCAAAATTTTGGTCTGGTTTTCTACAGCTTTTGTTATCAAGCATTGTGCTCATTTTCCTGCTTTTTCTGGCCTCTCATTAGCTCTCTGAAAAGACTTGCTAATTTTATCTAAACAGGGAAAAAATCCTCATACATCTTCAAGGATAATTAAGTTTTTTAAAAGTTTAATGAAAACTTGCAGGATAGTGGAGGAGAGAGGACAATTTACCCACCTGTTGCAGGAAACTTCATCTCTTATTAGACACCAGGAAAAAGAGAGTAAGAAATTTTATTAAGACTTCAACAGGTGACTTGGGAGCACTACATGTTAAATAGACTCTTCAGTAAGGAAAAGTGTAATTCACAATGAGCTGGAAATTCACTTGGCAGATTCCAGCACTTCACACTTGGTTTTAGGGAGTGCATTTGCGTCAGATAGATCTGCTGGATACAGATATATATCCATAATTTACATCCACTTCCCATGCATCCCTTGATAAAAATGATCTACGTTTTCCCAAATGCACTCAGAATAATTGCTGAGCTTCTGGTTTATCTTTTCAGATAGAGGCAAACTAAAAGCTAAGAACAGGATGCCATGGAAAATAAGAGAAACCACCAGGAGATTTAATACAAAGTCATCCTCTCCTCTGTCTTTCTTCAGTCTTCAAGAAGACAGACACAGTAACTTCCTATCTTTTGGACCCATTACTCACTTATGAAAGAGCTACTGGAAGTCTAAGGAAATAAAACCATAACCTTCTGCAGTATAAATTCTTAGAGGAATTCCTGTTGGATTTTCTTTTTTCCCAAAGGGTTGGACTGACTACACACATGCTTAATATAAACACCAGAGAAGTAACATTCATAATGTTTATAGCAGGATGCAATTTAGCTACCTTGGTGTGAAGCAATGCTGCAAAGTGAATCACCTTCAGTGACATACTTTACAGCACTTACAACTTTCTCTCCACTGGCAAAACAATTAGCTTCCAGTTAATTGGCACTGGAGTGCTTTCAAACATTACTGGAATGGTTACAAAACTGAAAATATTCCTACGTAAAACAAGCTTAATCCAAACTTTTCTCTTCAAAGCCACTTTTATAAGTATTTAGAAAGACAGTTGTGTCATACATAAATAACCCTCTGACAATTTGAGGAGAGTGTAAGAACATCAGTGAGATTTAAAGTGTGATACTTCAGTTGAACAGAAACTAACACTGTAGTCTCCACAGCATGGCAGAAATTAATTTAATAAACTGATATGACAGAAATAGCAAACCCTTCAAGGGTTTGGTCAATGCAGTAACAGGGCTCACCATTTTCATGCTTTCAAGATACTGTGAAAATAGAGTACTTGGAGGCAAATGTTAGTTGTGCTGGCAGAAGTCTTCAGATCATGCACATGAAAGAAATAGCAAGGATAGTATTATGAAGGAAGGATTCATTTGGGTGGAAAGTTTCTCATTAGGCCAGTCCTACAGCCAATTAACTTACCAATTAATTTCAAGGTTATACATATCATCTAGTGGAAGTTTGAAGGCTGTCACTAAAAATGTAAATATTAGGACGAAAATCTTGTCTAACCTATTCATTGGTGAGCACTTTCAGTGCCCTTCTTTCACTCCTAAGTATGAGCAGTTATGATAAATTCCTTGCAATGAGTTTTATCACCTTTCACATTTCTCCAAGCAAAATTCATGACATGCTCAAGGGCTTTTCTAGTTTGCTGTTGGGAGATGCAATATTCCAAAGAGGAGTTCAAAGGCAGTCTGATGTATTTGAAGTATGTTAATAGCTGAGTTTTAGCTGGTGGGTATCAGGGATTTTCCAGTCTGCATGGACATTTGGAAAACTCTGATTGCAGAATTATCTGCAGCTACAACCCCTCAAAAAAACCCCAAAACAATACAAAAAAAAGGACCCTTTTCCAAATCAGGCAAATTAAGAAACACTGATATCCCCATCTAACTCTCCACCCATCTCCCAAAGCACTGACACTTAAGCCATGGATTGCCCTAGAAGAGATTTTTTTGGAGCTTCAGAAAACCCTCAGAGCCAAGAGCCACTGGGTATTATTTGGGCCTGCTGAAAAAGTCAACTTGCTTCAACCATTCAACTGCTACAAAGGTGACAGATGCACACAAGGATATGTATGATATGATACATTCTTACTCCCTAATTTGCCAGACAAATGGACTTGGATTTAGCACCAGAAGATGAAGCAAGGCTAAGAATTGAGTGGTAGACCACGCTGCTCAAAGTGCTAATTTCTTAAAGGAAAAAAAAAAAAAATTGATATAAAAAAAACCTCATTCCAGCTGAACCACAAGCACAAAAGCTGTTCTGCAAACCTCTGGCTTAGTCAAACTCCCAGTAAAGAAAATATTCCAAACAAAGCAAAGCTGGAATTAGCCCCTGGAATGTTTATCATCATTAACCAGCTAACTCTGGTAGTAGCAGTTCTACAAAGGATTTTCATTGCTCTGTAGCTGACAGCTAACTGCTTTTTCTGCAGACTTTTAAGCGCAATTTTCCCAGCTCAATACCCCAAACGGAATCTCAATCTCATACAAGAAAGTCTCCCACATTCAAGGAGTACAATGAGTACAAGGAGTTTCCTACATTGTTTTACCAGTACTTGTAGATAGTTCATTGCTACACTTAGGTGTAGAACATCCATACCCGAGGTAAAATAGATGAATGCATACTCAGTAATTTGTGATTAAAGACAGGGAGAAAAGGTACAGGAGCTAGGTTATGAAACTGCATTATTCACTCAAAATCATTCAGACAAGGACAGAATGTATGTGAGAAATACCTTTCATACAGTGCAGATATGTCCAAGCAAGACTCCTCCAAAGGTGATTTCTCAAATCAATTCTCTTGCAACAAGTACTCTAATATGAATGATGGATTTCAATCTAGAGCACATACTTATTTATGCCTCTATTTGTGTCTCACTGATGACCACTGATGAGGAAATGCAAATGAAAGGAAAAAGTTATGAGCAGTAATCACACCTATTCACAGTATAGCCCAGTGTCCAAAACATCTCTGCATTTTGGAAACTTGGGCAAAATGTTCTTTCTGTCTGCACAGGACAGAAAGAAGGACAGAAGAGATAGAGAGTATGCACAGGATAGAAGAGAAGGATATCTTTCTTAAGTGTGAGGTTATTGAGTCTTATTCCAACTGAATTCACAAAGTGGTAGTTGATGAAGTGCTGTCTTGAATTAGTCCTAGGTAACAGTCCCAAATCTAATGTTGGAAAGTGCCCCTAACCTAAGTACAATCTGCATAGTTACAGACCCCAGGAAAGGGAAGATGCTAGCCAGTGGTAAAAAACCTCCTAGTACCCTTTCTAATACCCTGCTTAAGGTCCTCCTTAAGCATCAGCAGCATATGCTGAGTGTCCACGTCTCACTGGGTACTGTTGTTTGGTCCCAGCTGGTTATCTTCAACAGGGAAACCAACTTCTTCTAAAGCAGCAGTAGCAGAGCCCAAGAGAGTAGGAAAAGCAAGGCAAGATGTACACTAAAATATCTCTTGTTCTCCTTTCCCCCCAGCAATACTCTCTGCTCTATTAAAGGCATACAAAAGAGGCCACAAGGTGAAGCTCTCCATCGTGGGCAGCTGCCAAATCAGTTCACGCTTACCTGAAAGATGAAAACAACTGAAGCTTCTGTTTTGCAAGAACTTACTCTGTCCCTCACACTTCAAACATTCCTTTGGTCAGTTGTACAGAGACAAAATTTGAATTATCCATATGCACACAAAGTGTGCTGCATGAAAGACTTAAGTTAGTTTAAATCCATCAAACCTGGATGAAAGCACTCAAGGCATAAGTGTTCTGAAAGACCTGCTCTGTCTGCTTGCAATAAGGTTTATGAAGTTCACTTTAGTCCTCCACTAAAAGATTTCCAAACTGAAGCAGGCTTGCATCTGGTCTGCTCAAACCCTGAATAAGGCAGATCAAAGGGTTTACATATGGACTTTCTAGCAAATTCTTCAAGTTGTGCTGTTGCTTACTAGGCCAGTGTTTCAGACATGAATGTGACACACTGCAGCAAGAAAGTCAAGCCAAAAAGTGACTCTTCCATAAGAGAAAAATAAATTTTTTTTCTAAGGTAGTCTTAATAAGAATGCTGTACAGTCCCTTAAAGGTGCAGCAGCAGATCTGACTGCTATTGTTCTATATTTGAATGCATTCCCACTCCAGAGCACAGACAGTTTCTTAACCTCTCAACCCTTTTAACTTTGAGCTGCTAATGAAATTTTAAAGATGCTTCAGCATGACATAGAACATCATCTAAAAAGATGGAAAAGTTGGAGAGCCTCCACCAACTAACCTGATATACCCCACGGTATGCTCAATTCAGCAAAAACTATTTAAGTGCCCACTTGAGTAAGCCCTTCACTGATTTCATGCATATGTCTTGTGTGGTTGCCTTCATCACAGTGATGAAATTTTGCCCTTCAAGTTTTCCTCTAAATTTTTGCTCTGAAACTTGAAATTAAATTTCAGATAACAAAAATTTAAAAAAAAATGGATCAAGCAATGCTCAAGCAAAGCACCCCTCTACTCCATACTTTTTGCAGAGCTCACCACATGGGGCTCATGCTCTGTCAGGAAGATGCCATCCTCCCCACAGACCTGCTGTCCATCTGAGTGAGCTCAGCATGGGTGCTCTCCCAGGAAAAATGGACACTTCTCCCTAGGGCAAGGGTGAAGATGCACAAGGCCTCTGCTCCTGCAGTTTTCCCTTTTTTCCACTTCTTTTGCAGGAAGACTGTGAACACTGGCACTCCTACAGAACTTTGCAGGAGTCACCTTATGGCTCTGACACCAAACCAGTGTCTGCTGCTCAGCAATGGCATGTAAGGATCAAAGCTATCCAGCTGCTGACAACCAAACACCAAACATTGTAAATGCAGAATGGTAAAAACATAAAAGCCATTATGCTTCCAGAATTGTAGCTGTTATTTGCAGAGATGCCTTTGCCATTGGTTTACTATAGTCAGGGCCACAAACAGCAATGTAAGAATGCCACATTTCAAAACAGTTAACATTAAAAAAAACCTCATCTTATTTAGCAACTAGTCAAAGGCTCACCACATTGCCTGCAGTAGAAGAAAATGGCTCTCTGACTCTGAAAACTGCTTTCAGAGAAACTGCATATGTGTGAAGTCTTTCCATGGAAATACACTTCAGTAAAATGTCAGATTTGCTGTTCTCCATCATCCACTGCTCATCTTCTGGCAGTGGCTGACAGACCTCTGGGCTCAGGCTGTGGGCTGGAAGTCAAACTGAGCCTCATGCAAACTCCACAGCTGCAGGTCTTGGTTCTGGAGATGAGAAAGCTTGAACTACCATTACAAAGATGTTCTCCACTTTAATCCCCACAATCTGAATGCACTGCACAAACATGTAGCTGGGCTATGGAATCATTAGATGGGACTGAAAGCTGATTTTTGCTGCAATGGTTTCCTTTGGCTGTGAAAAGTATATTCACTGTGAGAGTGCTCAAAGGAGCATTTCTGAGGCTGAGTTTAAATAGTATTCAATGTCTATTTCTTTTAAATAGTTCCTAAGTTCCATACATGCTCACTGTAACTTAAAGCAGTCCATGTTTTGTCCTTATATTGAATTTTTCTGCTTCCCCAAATACAGTATGACAGCCTTCAACTTGCTGATTCACTCAAGAAGACTTAATCCAATTATTGTTGCTTCTGACATAGCCAGAGGTATACATTCCTTCTAGATGATTACCTCTAAAGACAAATATTTAGAGGATGATCCTTAAAAAACAATGGACTCTGAACTTCTGTATCAACTTCTTAATATTTGTGACATTGTCTATTGACCTATTATACTCCAACTTTAAGTTAAAACCAAAAACTAAACACAACCAACAGCAACACTTCTCCCCTAAACCAACAAAAAATTCCTCTAAAGGTACTATTTATTAGGCAATAAATAATATAAAAATACAAGACAGTGCACTGAAAAATAATGCTTAATCCATCCAATAAATAGTTCAAACAGTAGACTCCACTAAATCTTTACTTTTCTTTAATCCTGGTACCCAGTCTCCTACAAAGCTGCAAGTATGACTGTATAGTTGGTGGAAGTAGCTCCACTGTTGCAGATTCCTCCCTCCCCAGATTTCTGTAATGATAATTTGCTGCATTTCCACAAAGCCTGACAGGTGCAAGCATAAAAAAATGTTAATTAAAAATAATACATAGGTAAATAAATGAATGAATAAAATCTTCTTGCCTCTTTTGGCATGATATTTCTGTTGAGTCAGTCTGGATCATGCAAATGGTAAATAGTTCCTGCATTGTGGTTAAGCAGATGTTACATGAGGAAGAAGGCAGTTATGCACAACTCACTAAGATGTGCAAAATAGCAAGTATGATAAATTGAGAACACTGTATTGCTTTCCTCTTCAATCTTCTGGATTAAGACCTGACTGTCATCTGATTTTCCTCTTGGTTGCAGTTTGAATCAGTTATTTAATATTTAGTATTACAGTGCCACTTGAGACCAGTCCTGTCCTAAATCTGTATGCTCAAAATGCAGCTCTGAAAGTCTTAAGAGCAAAATTTAGTACTGCAGAAAGGAGGAAAGGAAACACAGTACTAAATTTTGAAGTGATGCAGTTTTATAAATAATAAAGTGTGTTTATATAATTAGGCCAGAAAATATGCATAATACAAAAGGTGTTTTGGTAACTCATTCTAGGTTACATAGTTTCTGTTTAATGGTTATGTAACTGTTTTCATCTGAGTACTTTGAGGGCTACATAAAATAAAGAACTGGTAAGACCTCAGAGATCTGTGACCATTGCCAAATCCTGTCCTATAAAGAGACACTATCTGGAAAGCTCATGGGAAGCACACACAGAAAAACCAGATGTGGCTGCCATGCACTGTCCCTTGTGGTCTGATCAGCAGAACTGTTTTCCCATCAGTGATGTTCAGTGCAAACAGCTGATGAGTTTTGGAGAGAGAAACCAACTCACAAGCCTTTCTAACAGGGACCTCTACTCTCCATTCTCAGTAGTCATCTCACAAGTCACATGTTTTCAGACACAACAGCTACTCACTTTTCCCAGGCTTTTACAGCTCTAGAGGAATGAAAACTTGAATCTTCCAGACTGCATTGGCATTTCACCTAGCAATGCTTTACTAGCCACAATGGCCAACATATTTGTATGCATAATGCACCTTTGTGACAGATGCCTTCTTAGACTGACTTGCACTACCCATTTTCTTTTGTTCCCATAGTGAACGTTACTTTCCTGTAGCATTACGTGTGCCCAGAGTGGTTTCTAGCCCAAAGCAGATGCTGAAGCCTTAGGGGTATTATCTTTGTGGAGGCAGGCTGGGTGGCAGGGGTGTTTCCCCGTTTCCCCGAGGCAGCGCCCGGCGGTGCCTCGATCCATCCCAGGTCTGTGCACAGCAGCCAGGCACCCTCGTGTTCCACGGGAGAGATCAGTCTGCCACAGAGGGTCTGCTGTGTCTTCACACGCTGTACTCCCATTCCAGAAGCTGAGCCCCCCCAACTTCTAAGTGGGAGTTGCAGGGCTGTCATAGCTAAGATTGGAGGATGAGCAACATTTTTAGCAGCGTATTCAAACCTCATCTTGTCAATTTTGTTCTCCCTTTTGCATGCGGAAGAAGTATACTTGTCATTTATGTTCCTTCCTTTTCTGTGTCTCCCATTCATTGTGTGTTGGATCATTGAAAACTTTAGAAAAACCTCTACAAGTTGTTTATTACAGTGAAGGTTTTTTTTTTGCCCATTTTTAATTTTTAAAGATTTATTGTCCCTCAGTACTCCAAGCACTGTACAAAGAAACGGGGATAGGAAATTTTTGTACCATTTTTCTTGCAAAAGTGCTTTTTATCAGAGCAGCAGCAATAAAACTAAAGAAGACAGAACCCCACATTTACCAAGAAGCACCATCTAACCAAACTAAATTAATTAAAGTATTTAAATAACTAACCATAAGGGCCAGCATTAAGAATTTCAAAGCACACTTTCTGCAGTACCTTATACTGAATATTTCTTGTCTGATAGGCAGAACTTCAGGCTGTTTCAGGGCCTGAACTTAGAAGATTTAACCTGCCCTTAACCAGGACTACATGAGCTGATGCATTACTTGAATTCTCTGAAAGAATTAGAAAAATTTAATTCTCACAAACCCTTTTTTTAATCTGCTATTTTCTTGAACTTCGGGGAAGTGAATAACAAACATGCCTGTATGAGCAAATCCCGGTCACCAGCCAATACAAGCAGGAGGGCCTGTCACACTAATAGTACCAGTAAAACATAATGAGTTCATGGATTTACACAAAATGCAAACCAGGAGCATAGAGAAGAAGTTGCCAGAAAGCCTGGGCACTGTCACAGCAGCTGTATGGTGAGACACCAAAGTAGAATACAGAAGCTGTATCAAATACCAGGTTACCTGTAGCTGTATCATCCCAAAAAGCATTAGACAAACTAGCAAGGTTCTCATCTCCATCAGCATCACGCACATGTTCTCTCAGATTCCACTACCACTACACAGATTCAGCTGCAGGCCACAGCAAGCCCCATTGGCTGACACAGAAACAGAGTAGCAATATGCCTCATTATACATAAGTGAAAAATGCTAAACAATGTGGAAGCTAATTCTCCTCTTAACTGTGTCTCTGTGAAGAGTAATAGTCCATGTATCTATAAAATGAAAGGCATTCAAAAATGAAACAAAACTGTGTAACAACATAAATACAAAGGAGAAGAGAGAAGAAAGGATTTGCAGTGTATAAAATAAAAGTCATTCATTGCTGTGTATAAAATAACATCTTATTGCCACTTAACTCTTCAGTGTTTCAAGCCTCTTTTGTCTCCAGTGTTTGCCAACTTCATTTAAAGTTGGGGCTGACTGAAGGCAGCAGTTTGTCTCTTCCACAATGAAGAACCAAACAATTCAAGGTGCACAGAACACAAGAAAGCAGTAGCTACTGCAGTCATTTCAGTATTCCTTCAGTTGTCTTGAATTGTTATATTGTGACTGTAATTTTGGATTTGTGTTCACATTAACTAAAACTTAGGGAGGAATTACTTAATTTCCATAATAGAGGATAATGGTGAGCACAGACAATCCACAAGAGAATGGAAACCTAGTTAATTATAACCTTGCTTAATGTTCAATGATAATGTTAAGTGATAATTGCCAAGCAAGATGAGAACATGAGTTAATTTAAATTTATTAATTGTGTTAAAAAGTGTGTCACAGAAGGCAGTAAGGGCAGGGAATTCAGAGATTTAAGTAATCCAGTTTGAGGGAAGAGGGAATTTCATAAGATGCAAAATAATAAGTGCTTAAAGCACTAAAGTCTAAAAATACAGTGAGCATATTATGACGACATGGCACAGACATCTTTGCCTGTCTGCTCCAGCAGAATACTAGGGAAAGAGGGCTGGCAACTCCTGACGTTTAACCAGCGTTGTAATTTCCCCCTAATACCACGTTGGCAGTGAGAAGTCCTGAGGCCCAGCTTAAAAAGACAGAATGGTGATCACAGACCAGATTCATATGTGGGTATGGCAGGCACAGTAGGAGAGGAATCATGAAATTGCCAACCTTGCCCAATGCTGGGGTCTGTTTCATATGAGCCTGAGCTATGTGAGCCTTTTGAGCAGCATACTACGGAGTTGCAAGAAGTCTTCTTCCATCTTCCCTCTCTCCAGAGGATTCAGCTTTTTAATGCAGCAGGGTAGGAGGGCAACAAGAGCAGAGCCAGACTCAGTATTTTACTATTCCAAAGAAAAAAATGATAGGAAGAATGAGATAAAGGGTATAAGCAGAGCCACAGGTGCAACTGTTCAGTAGAAAAGCATTCATTCACTCAGCCTGTGTTAATCTAAGCCCTTGTACCAGAGCTGGCAGAAAGAAGAGATCCACTTAGAAGACCACATGGCACAACATGCCCTGCTCCACCACACCATGTCCTCCCACCTTCTCACATCAGGAGGGGCCAGTTGGCTGAAGCTGCTTTCCCTGCTTCTCTCCTCCATCACATCAAAACCTGAGCTTTCACCATGGATACAAGTACTGCACATGCTTCCCTGGTTTCCCTTCTGTTACTTGACTGCATGCACACTCTCCACAATCACAAGAAACAGAACTCCAGCGAGCTTAAGACCACAACAGGAAAATCTGAGAGAGGAGCACCCTGTGTTTGCATGTAGGGTAACCTTTAACCCAGACAGTATGGTGGGTCACCCTACAAAACAGTTGTACAGCCAGCTGCCTGACAGGCAAGGATGCAGCGCTCAGGGAGGTGGCCTTTACTGCTTATTGGATCTACAATGGTAGCTGTGCTGCTGAACTACAGCTTGAGCCAGCCTGTGCAAGTATGCCTAATACAGATGTTCCAAGAGGCAAAGCTGAAGGCATAAACCCACAGCCAACCACTCTACAGCACCTGGGCTTCAGTGCCCAGAGTCTGCCTTTGGAAGTGTGAGTGCTGGGCAAGCTGTGTGTTGGAGAGGAGGCACATGGAAGATGTTTAGTATTGATTTATCAGAGAATAAAAAAAAATTAAAGTTGCTGACAGTGTTCTCGCAACTTTAAAATTAAGACAACTGGCCAGCCATTGATTTGTTTGTGTGTCCAGGGACTCAAGCTACAAATTACTATGTATTATGTAACTCACGGCAACAAGTAGTGTCTTACCCTCTTTCTCCGGGGGAGGACAGGCCACCAATGAGCCAGTGCTGAGTGACATCATACAAAAACATATATTTACACAAAATAAAAGGCTCCATCAATATCAGATTGCTTTTCTGGTCATGAAACACTGGTTAGTCCTTCATTCCATATAGCATTGGAGCAGTTGACAAACCAGAATTAAATGGATCCAAAGTAACATCTACCACATATTTATGCTCAGATCTGAAGTGTGTTAGAAGCTAGTTTAGGAGAGCCTGATGCTATTAAAAATTCAGAGCTAAAAGACTATTTATTTTCTAGTGCTTTACTGCTCAACAGAAAGCATAGAGTGATGAATTCTTTCATGCATTTTGTTAAGATTTGTATCAGCACAGTTTAAAACTTGAACAACCAAACAGCTGTCTTCATTTCTTTCCCTTGCACAGTTATTTTTCCAGTACAACTTTGTAGGAGAGAATTACTCTGCTAGTTGAGAAAAGAAGTATGCCCAAGAAGTTGCAAATAGGCCATAAAATTTTCACACAAATATGCGTACCAAGCAAAAAATCTCTCAATCTCTGTTTCTCTATATCTATACAGATACATGTGCACACACACACAGACATATATACAGTCATAGAAAGACAAAATCTTCCTCCAAAGCAACATGTATAAATAAAACTTCAATTCCTTAGGAAAAAAAATGTCTAGCTAGGATACATGACAGAGGCTCTTCCTTCCCATACATCAAAACTAAAAGACATCCTACTTACAGACACTTTAGTATCCAAGCTTCTTCTAGAGAATAAAAAGGGGAAAAAATAGATCTTTGGCTCTTCAGTCTGCACATTTCCATGTTTTCACACACAGAATGTTGCATAAACTCAAAACATCTTTCTTGGCCATATGTTTCTTCCAGCCACTCCTTAGAAACCATATAAATGTCTCTAATAAACAGTTTGTTTTAATGTACATAGCTGTAGGACAGCCAAGTCATCAGCCTGATGACATTCCAAAGTCCCAGGCTAGTAACTTATGGCATTGCAGGTTCTTTCCCTTTGCTCTGGACAAGGGGGAGGACAGAATGCTGTCTCTGTACTAGTAAGTCTTTGAGAAAACCAGACACGTCTGCACACTGGTAGTATGAGCAGAAACAACACACTGAAACTGGGAGGACACTGGAAGTGGTTTGGTAATCACTACTGCATTGGCTTTCTGACACATCAAACACCAATAAAGACCTTCTTGGATCCTGTGTTCTGTCAGGCAATAAGCATAGTAATATTCTTGATGTTAGGCTGTGCCATAGGGACAGAGAGAAAAGAATATTAAAAACTCAATAGAAATACATGGAAGTAGAAAAGTCCATTTTGCACACTCAGTTGACCACTTTGTTTCCTCTTCGTGCATCTTGGATCCTTCAAGTCGAAGAAAGGAGTGCAAATGGTCTAAATTGACAAAACAGAAAGAAAAGCTATGGACACACTATCCTCTGCAGCTAGCATAGTAGGCTAAGTGCCTGAGCTTTGCAATCTGAGGTTATACTAGGTGGATACGTTTCCTATTGACTACAAACTGTGACTTAACTCCAAGTTTCATGCCAGAATCACCAAATCCTTGGGATACAAGGATTGACTTGCTAGTAAAATAATACTCAATGCTGCATTTATTACTTTGTGACTGGATCATTAATCACCACCTGATGATTATATACATTAATCACCACCTAGTGAAACTATCTATTCCATATCTCATATAAATACTTATCACCATAACATCTGAAAGCTTAAGCAGGTATGTAACACCACTGAAGTCTCAGCATTAGGGTCTCTGTGGCTCCAGTAACCAAGTTACCTTCTCTTTCAGACCGACAGACAAAATTCTATGGTGTGAGTACTGGTTAAGATTCCTGAAAAAGTAATTTATTTTCACTATAATGCTGTGACACAAACAGTATCTATAAAAAGAAGATTTTATCACTGCCTTTTTCTTTGTACAACCATCATCTGCCTATGGCCTGAAAATCTGACAAAGACTGGCAGCAAAGGAATTATTCCATTTGGGAAAAAAACAACAAAACAAGCACCCACAAAAACCCCAAAATAATGATAAAAAAAAACAACAACAAACCACAAAACAAAAAAATAAAAATTAAAAAAAACAAACCAAAAACAAAGGAAAACAACAAAAAAACCCCAAGCACCCCTCCCTGCTCAAGCAGCAGCATAGGTTTTGGATTTTCTTTGCACACTGTTTATGACCAGAATTGTAATTGCTTGAAAAGAAGGGAAGTGCTAGAGAAAATAAAAAATCTGTCACGGTAAGAATCAAGTAATGAAGTTACTGGCATAGTGTTTGGGGCTGGATCTTTGGTGTCATTCATCTTGGGCAAGTGTGTTTGTTGTTAAATTTCACTCTCAGCTTTTGTCACGTTGACGCTACTCTACCTTAGATAGTGCCCACGCTTTTCATTTGCAAGAAAGATAAGCAGTCAAAAATGGCCTACAGCCCTTCTGGCACAGTGCCTCTTCCCTTTCATCATGGAAAAGCCACTTGTGGCCCAAGGAATGCTTTGTCTAGCAGTAAATTGAATTCTCTCCATGTAAAAAGAATCGGAGTTCTTTTTAAGCAGATCCACATTTGCTGTGGGTTCTTTCACTTCTCTTCCCAAGCCACAGTCAGTCAGTGCTGCTGCCAGCAAAACTGAAGCCTTCTCTGGAGCGACAACAGCAGCTCAGCAGTAGGAAGGTGTAGGCAGAGATCACTGTCATTTTGCTTGCTCTGTTCTTGCTTATTACATAAGGGTGCATTTCGTTCTGTCGAAACTCTCCACTGGCTCCTGAATTACTGAAGACTCAGTGCTCCCCATCCCATGACTGTTGTGGGAACACATAATTTACATAGCTCAGAGCTTCAGAGCACCTGCCACACACAGTCAGTATATCTGAAAAGCCATCCCATTAACTCAATAGCTATGAAATACCAAAGGATTTTTTCGGTCAAAACTTTCTGAAGTACCTCGCTTAGTGCTCTGATGATCAGATTTAACTAAAAAGCACTTTAACACCCATTTTAAAGGGACAAAAGTATAACCCTGGGCTCCCAGTAGTAGTCTGACTATGCGCCAACAACTTTGTCCAAGATGTGTCAGGTCAGCTGGTGGCACACAGTCCATCACTTGCCTCCCTGGGCAAGGCACACACAATTGGTTGGATGACACCACATTCCCACAGCACTACACTCATGTAGAAATGGAGAGGCAGCTTCCACTGCACCTCTTGCAAACCATGAACAGATAGAACCTGAAGTAGCCATCTATTATTTATGCTATCTGGCTTCTTCTTGGACAAGTTTTATTATTACTATTAAGTACACACATTGCAGAAATGCCAATGGCTCCCTCTAAACAAAGCTGGCACTATATTCTGTCAGCACTTCACTACAGCTTGACCTTACCTTCCAGTCTGAATTCATAGCTGTCATTTGTACCCTATTTTGATAATGTTTGCCACACAGGAGCAAATTCACCACCCATTACTATCCTATCCACGTCATTATTGCATGGTATGCTTAAATTTTTCTAGCTTTAGATTCACTCAAATGTGCTGACACCAGTGCAAGAGAGCAAGGTCTTTGAGCTGAGTTACAGAGGAAGCAAAATATACCACCCAAATATGCCAGCTCTAAGGCTAATACAGCAATAATTTTTCTCAAGACTGTCAAGTTAACAACTACAACCCTTGCAGAAAAAAAGTTTGTTCTTCACTATCTCAAAAATTAGTAGCTCTAAGGCCAGCAGCTGCTGGTAGCAAAATGACTAGGTCTATCCATAATCTCATCATGCCTTGATTTACTAAACATTAAGGAAGGAGTATCTTAGCTCTAAATACCAAAGAAAGGACTTAAGCATTCTGACACTTAAGTTCTTCTGTTTAATAAAGGGCAATCATCTTTAGACAATTTATCTTTTGTTTTCTTTTTATTTAACAACTCACATGCCTCTCCTCTTTACTCCTCCATCTCAGATCTCCATCAGATTGATTGGCTAAAGGAAGGACTGTAAGAACAGCACACTAACACCAGATTATTTTTCTTACAAGATCAGGCTGGTGCCCTGATAGTATAGAATCACAACAACATGATTTCTGAAAGCTTTTGACCACTGAAATACCCAAAAAGTACAGTCTGACTCCTTCAGGAGAATGGAGATTATTGTTCTCATAAGTTATATTCTACCAATTTGTATAATTTTCATTGTCTACAAAAGTACCTGTGAAAAACAAAGGGGGAACTGATGAGAACACAGGGTCAACAAGACTCAAGAAGAGAACCTGCATCCTTACATGCTCTCACAGAACTTCCTGAGGGTGCTGGGCTTTTCCTGGTTGCGCCTTTGTCGAAACCAACGTTGAATGCTGCGTACATCCCAGTCCAGCTGCTTGGAGAGGCCTTCCAGCCTCTTCTCATCTGGATGCTACAAAACAGAGAAGCACAAAACTTATTTTCTTGCCCAGCTGCATTAACACTTTAAATTCAGAACCACTGTAATTGACACTTGCCCTCTTACCAAGGCTGTTTGTCAGACACACGGATACACATGGAAATACATCCAGAGAAATCTCTACTAGAAGATTCTCATCAGAATACATTTACAATGACAATTATTAATCTAGGGCAGATGCTGTAATATCACATGCAGGTTCATTACTAATAAAAAACTTTAAAGGAACAATGAAATTAAAACTTGCTTGAAACTTGCAAGTGAAGTTTAGCAGCCATAAAATGCCTGGCATTCCTGAGCAGTGGCTCTTACAAGCACACACTGATACCTATTCCATCCTCCTACATCAGGATCTCTGTCCTATCAACTGCTGCAGGAAGTTGATAGTCTGACTGACACAGAAAGAAGATAAATCCTATGTTTGTGCATGATAATGTTAAAAAATGAGGTCATTAAACAAAGTGACAACTTCAAAAGGAAAATCACCTTGACAACAGAGACAGAGAATTGTTTTCTATAAAATTAAATATACACAAATATTCTCCAAAGAAGAAAATGTAGAAGTCTCATACCATTAGCTTGGCTGCAAACTAGTACAGAGATAAGGCAAAAGAAAATGAATCTGTCCTTCATTTGAAGAGCAGTACAGGACAAATCTCCAATCGTTTAGCAATTCTACATGCACAATAAGGCATATGTACTATTTATGTGTTTCTTCTGATCATATATTTTTTAAAATAAACAGAAAAATAATCTGTTTTCTGGAACTTTAGTTTTATTTCTTCAAACCAGTTACATACACTGAATGAAGTATAAGAGCTCTTAAAACAAAGAGCTTTAAATTTTTAATTGTTGCAGGACATAAACCAGCAAAACTTCTGTTAGACTAAAGTTCTGTCTATCAGCCTCCAAGAAAACACAGGAAAGAGAGAGAAATGAAAGGATGAGACAAGGGAAGGATGAAGCATTTGCCATCCATCTCAATAAAGATTTTTAGTCAACCAAGGTATCTACTAGTTTTTCAATTGAAGTTTAAGAAAAGTAATTTCTGTAACCTTAGAAAAATGAAATGTTTGATGCAACTCTTGGGAATTTGACTAGAGAAAACTGCAGTATAGGATCCAAAAAAGGCAGGTAGCTAAATTCGACAGTTCCTCTGAGAGCAGCTATTAGATTCTTGCAGGAAAGCAGATACTTTTGTTTGGAGCTCTTCCCACTTACAAGACAGGGGTATTTCAGGCCCTGCATCAGACTACCAGACTCTACAAGGAATTATTAAAAACAAATAACCCCACAACAAACAAAACCAAACTATTCTTCCTTCAGCTGAATCTGTGTGAGAGTATGTCCTGTAGCTTTCAGAAACAAGGCACATGCAATTCCCTCCCAGAAAACAGGACAAAAGTATCACTATTACTGGCTTAAAAAGAGCCCTTGTTTTTAATAAAAACCCCAACAATTTTGCAAAAACTGATACAAAATAGATAAGAAGTGAAACAAATTAGGTGGCCATATGGCATCTACAAAGTGTTCCTGTGACAATTTTTCTTTTTGAAAGCTTACAGGAGACATCACAAAGGGATACACAACCACTCAAGCTGGCATATTAATGACATCTCCAATATTTGAATTTCTGATATGAGGTGTAAAAATGCAGCACTGCATTATCTGTTAGCTTTGCTTTGTTCAGACATAGTTAACAGTGCCACATCCCACTTCATAAGGTAAATATTTTAGTTAGACACACTACCTTTGTAATAGCTGTGAAAACCTTTTCCAGGATAGCATTAGGTTGAGCTTTCTGGGGTCCATTGGCTTGGACTTTAAGGCCTAAGGCACATGGTTTAGCAATGAACCTGTGAGAAACAGAAAAATGAGAGAAAAAAAAAAGGTGAAATCCTTCAGTTATTTACTTCATTACTGTTATCAATCAATGGCATGTGGTAAATGGGCAAACATTACAACCCTGCCAACAAAAACAATACTTAGTTTCACAGCTCAAAAGGAAACTCATACAGGCAATTACATTGCAAAGTAAGGAACATCACTTTGAAGGATGAAAGGACCTCTGTGGAACACATGAAACAGAGAATTTTCTTTCATGCTGTGAAGAAGAGATTAGAACAAATGCATGAGAAGAATGCCTCCTAGAGAAGCACCAACTAAAGAAAAGAGCAGGGCAGCTTGTAGAGATGAGGAGCATATAATATCATCCTCCAAACACAGCCTTTTTAAAAATTAGTTTCCAAAGTAGCTACTGCCTCAGGACTGCTTTGGCACAATGGAAGTTCAGAATCCTGAAAGGCAGCAAGCACTTAAGCTGCCCAGGCAATACAATTCTCTAAAAGCATAAAATTTACATGGTACAGAGACACGAGCAATAATCTTCTGCTGAAGTGTGAGGCTGTCCAAAATCCTAACACTAATTCGTAAGTTCTCTGAGACATTTTAGAGCTGAATATCACAGCTTATATTACATATACTCAAAGACCACCACTCTACTCACAAAAAATTAAATTATTTGTAACTACGAGTCTAAATCTGGCACTCGCATAAAAGATAAAAGCACTGTATAGGAATCACTTTCATATCTGAACACTATGAACTTCTGCCATCTTTGAACTATATAACTTGTGATTTCACTTAAAAAGCTTCTGTTTCCCAAAACTTCACTTGCCAACAAGGACCAAAACAACACTTGGTACTCAAGTAGCTCCACATTTATCCAACTGACCAAAAGCTATAAAAAACCCTGGAATTCTTACCCACACACAAGCCCCATTTTAAGCACTGTTATGAGCTACAACTGCTGTTTCTGCCACATTTAAGACAGCACAGCTGATTAAAGTGAATTAAGTCCTAGGCAATGTTATAGTGGTTACAAATGCAATAACATTTGGTAAAGAAAGATGGGTGATGCCAGACCACCCTTCTTTTCCTGGAGAAAAATTCTTGATACAGTGACACTATTTCCATATGAAAAGAAATTCTATAGCCTGAAATAATGATGGTGACTGACTGAGAGTGGGAAGACAAATATTCAAAAACACATGCAACGCATCAGTGATCTTACAATTTGTTCCTAGCATGTTACAGAAGAAAAAACCCCGTATACCCTGTAAAATTTTGGTGGCAGTCTAAATTGGTTGCAGATAGCAATCATCATGCTAGCTCTATAGCATCAACCAAATTAAAGGCATTGCATCAGGTGTAAATTCCCTGCTTTGGAGTTAAGAGGTTTGATGAATCCAGTTTCACTAAGCTCAAGAAGACAATCCAGTGTTCTGCTCATGAAAGAGAAGCAGGTAAGCTCTGCACACATTAGCTGTAAACACAGTTTAACCAAGCCACATTGGAAACGTGTATTTAGTTAATAAGCTGACAAAAAAGTGAAAATTGTATTCTTAAGTTCAATATCGATGTAACCAAACCAGTGCTGGTCATTCCTGCTAGCTGATAACCAAAAAGATAGCTGAAGAAGCCAATGGAATTTGATTTCAGAAGTTTACTAAGGAATGCTAAAACACTTCATCATGTAACAACAAGGCTCAGAATATTAGCATCTATGTCTTTTTTTTTTTTAATCAAAAAGCTGAAAAACAGACAGAAATTCAAGTGTTCATTATTAAAGACAATTTAAAGACAATAAAAACAATTTCCGGAAGAATAAGCCACAGAGCCAGACAAGAGTCAATCCTTAGAGACAATAAAGGCAATGTCAATCAGTGGTAAAGCTAATTTTACATAAAAGGAAACATTTAAAATTAGAGGGGAAGGGGAACGCTGTAGGCAGAGTACAAACAAACAAAAGAAATAAAAGACAACTGCAGCAGCTTTATGTATTCACCAAGGAATCCAAGCTCAGCCTCCACCATCAACAACAGGATCAAGAAGCAATCATGAAATAAACACAAAAATCAAAATAAAATTTGTTCCAGATGGATTTTCTGTGCACTTGTTAAGTCAGTCTCCTCTGAAATTAGATGTGATTTGGGAGGTTTTTGTTTATTTGGAGGGTATAGGGGCTTTTGTTTGGTTGAGGGGAGGTTTTGTTTGTTTGCTTGGGGTTTTGTAGTTGTTTTGTTTGTTGTTCTTTTAATAAAATACATCTTTCAACTTCTGTTTTGCTGGTCTCCTTCTCCTGATAGTCATGATATAACTCAAATGGAAAGGCACTTCCATGCACATGTTAATTTAAAAGAAAAAAACAGATAAAAAGTCCCAGTTAGAAAAAAATTCAACAAGAAGAAATTCCAACAAGTTTCATGCTGAGCTGATCTTCATTTAAATCTAAGCAAATCAGCTGTGTTTGCTTAAATGACATTCTTAAAATGACATGTCATGTTAATGAACAGTATAAATTCAGGTAAAGCACAGACCCCAGAAGGGTTTTTTTTACCTTAAAATTGTAATATAGATGTTATACCCATTACCTAAAACAAAACACATTTTCTGAACACAACATGAACTGTTCTGCCTTTGCTGCTGATGATTTCCACATGCATGGGAGGAATGGGCACATGACTTAAAGCAGAGCTTGTCCACAGTACACAGCTGCAAGACACAGGATTATCTTGGCCAGCTATGTCAGTGACAAAGGACAGGGAAAGCTACAAAAAAATCCACAAAGGTCCTACTAGGACACTCAAGAGAAAACAGTTTTAACTGAAACATTTTATACAGTTAAATGTATAAAAACTCTGAGCAGGTTTGACCACTAATTCAAGTATGCATGACCCAAGCTTTGCCCACATGATTACTTTTGGTGGAACTTGTAAAATGTGAGAGGTTTTTTTCACATAAAAACTTAAGCAAATCAAGCTATACTTCGGAGTATAAAATTTTTTTTAAAGCTACAATAGTAGAGTTCAAAGTATTTTAGAGTTCATTTAATAGGGTCCCAAATTTCACAGGTGTCATAAAAAGTATCATGAACATGATACTTTTCTGTAATAATTTCAATTGATTCATAAATAAAAAAACAGAATTTGACACATGTACAAACTATGAGTGTTTTGCCAAATGCTGCACTTCTTAAAAGCACTGTTCATTTTTTCCATTTCTGCTAACATTGTGGTATTGAATTCCCTAAACAGTCTTAGTGAAACCCATGGGACTATTTATTGCATAAGGTACTGCAATTAAGAGGGAGTAACTATTGTGAAAGAGTAAGGAGAGTGGAATTGAGTATTTTCCAGCTTCTCTCTTTAAAACATGGAAATCTGAACTAACACCACCCTAATGTCTCTTTGTCAATGGATTTCAGTACAGCTGAATGGAAAGCTGGTTTTCAATTACACAGAAATTAAAGGACAAACACATTCTGCTGAATATAGCCCCCTTTATTCTGGATCTAGAAAGGAAAGACAAGGGAATTAAAATCAGAATGCAATAATGTTTTTGAAGGCAGGTTCCCCACTGGCAGTCGGAAGCCCCGGCCCCGGTTCAGTTGTGGGTTCCTGCCCTGGGAAGGGAAGCACAGAGCCCCTGCAGAGCCCAGCATGTGCCCCAGGCCAGCCCAGAGCTGAAGCCCCTCTAGGCAGGCACAGCTCAGCACCGCCCACCCTGCCCTTCCCAATTCACTGGCTTACAGCAGCGAGGCCTCCCACCCCACCCCAAACTTAAGAGATCAGTTTTTCTCCAGAAAGGGATCGAAAACCCTTTGCAAAATGATCCCCCCACCTTCTCCAGAGTACAAAAAGAAACACCATTCTCACCACAAGAGTGAAAATTTAATCAAGTACTATTTTGGGTTTCCCCAAGCAGGTGCAATTACTTCATGAGGGAGACAACTATCCCACCTGACCACCAGTTCTGGGGAACACAAAACCACAAACCTGCCGGAATTAATTTGAAATGTTACCTACCCCTCACAATCCTTGGACAACAATGCATATTTGCAATTGCAAAGTCGGTGTAAAATAAATGAGGTTTTTTAAGTATCACATGACGGATAAGGAGAAAAGTAAAATTATCTTTTTATTTTTCTTATTATAAATCAAAAAGGCCTACTTGTAAGGTGTAATCTTTGCTCTGAATCTGGCCAGACACTGGTATGACTCTTTAGTCATCTGGAGGGCACTGGGAATGTGCCTCTTGGGCCCTCTGATGGGACATGAATGCAGTGTTTTCACCCCAAGCAGGTCATCTGCCATTTCCCAGCTGACCAGAGTAGCTGCCCTTAAGCAAATTCACATCTGACAGTTTCTCAGCAGCTCTGAAGATATTTAAACCACCACAGAGCCCACAACAGGTAAATAGGGATTAAAGGTTTGGGATGTTTTAAACAGCCTTAAAGGTCTGCAAGAATTAACAATGCTTTCCAAAGAGGGCCAAAAAACCCAGCCAAAAAAAAAATAAATTAAGCTAACAGGGCAAATGAATATTACATTAATGTAACTCACACTCTTTTTAATGTATCGAAAGAAAATAATGGCTTCTTTTAAACTATCAATTTAAGAAACACTAGTCTTAAAATAATTGACAGTGTGAGTTAAGTGATATATGTTAACCAATTATTTTTGCAAAAGGATAAGATTACCCATTCACCAGAACCAAAATCAAAGCAAGGGTGGTTCATACAGAGGGAAAAGGGTGTTTTACAGTTTTGCACTTAAACTTGGCATATCTAAAATAAATTACGATCAGAGGGAAGGAGCAAGTCTTACCAGGTCCCAAACCCAGCAATATCTGGCAAAGTAAGTTTAGATTTTTTTTTTTTTCATTTAGGTTCCTTTCATCACATGAATTAGTAAGTTTGTTTTTTTTTTCTTTCCTTTGCAGTATTTTAAGCACAGAAAGTTTCTTCCATCACTTGAGCAACTTTATTTTGTGGCCAACTTCAATACAGAAGCCCACTCAGAAATTTTCATTAGTGCAAGTGAGAAAAGCTAAGCCAGTGCATATTTCACACTTTCCTAAAAAATCTTGGTTAATCACATCTTAAATCAGTCCCTTTTGTCATTCATTTTTATCAAAAGTAGGTCACATTATGGACCAACAGATATGACTAATGGCCTGTTATTACATACCATCCATCCCCTAACTAACAACCCATTTTCTGAGAAGATACCTCAGCATGGCGCAAAGGATCTGCACAAAATCACCCTGGAGACTGCTCCTACAGGACCTCTGCTAACAGATAAAAAAACATCACGAAGCAAGGACCTTGGATATGAAGTCCCCATGCACCCTGAGAATATGCAGGGATTTTTTAGCCTTTCATGTCCACAAGAACATTTGAGTTAACTCCTTGTCAATGCACAATGAGAGTTGAGTCTCCTCTTCCTGTGCTGAGGACGCATCCATGCAAAGTAATTAGAAAAAGCTGTGGTGAATGTTAAGGTGTGCAGTGCTTCTCTGAGTCATCCCAAGTATAACTAGAGGATCTCCAGAGTCCCTTCCCACCCCAACCATTCTGTGATAACAAACCCTAGTTAAGTGGTAGGCTCTGATTTCGTACATACAGTACCTCTGTGGAACAGGTAAAAACTCTCAGACACTGGCACAGTACAAGCGGTGTTTGCATAAAAGGCTGCCCATGTTGATAACACCAGCCAGCTGTGAGCTCCAAAAAACCAACCAAGCAAACTGTCCCTTGCCAATCAAACATGTCCATAAAATCTCACAGTTTCCTATCAGTATACTTAAAAATATCAGGGAAGGCAGATAAACCAGCAAAAATTCCTCTCTGTGCTAAGGATGCACACAAATTAGTTTTGAGGAGTCTGGCTCCTTTTTGAAAGAGTGATGCAGAGCAAATTTTCCCAGCTCATCTACTTTATGCTCACTAAACACAGATTATTCTAGGGATTTATGATTACAATTGTCTAACTTGTTGGGCATTGCTTGCTGGTTTTAAACAGAAACAATCTAAATTTGCTCTAAGGATGAATAAAAGCAGAAGAGGCTTGTTTCTGAGCAGCTGCTCAACGGATTTACTGCCACAACACTCAAAAACTATTACTGAATGTTTTCTTATTTTGGTATAGCTGACCTACTTAATCCAGAAGTTACTTGTATTAGCAATAATTAAAATAAATCAAATAAACCCCCCCACAAACCCCTGAAAAATCTTAATAGTCCTGGAAAAAAATCATTAGATAAACAGGGTTGTCACTTCAGTATCCTTAGCCCAGCAGCAGTTTTGGCTTTATGTTTCACAACCTACCTTAGAGAATATCCAAGAGAATACAATGTCTGAAGCACAGGCAGGAGTCTTAATGTAAATAATAAATAAACCAAATTATCCTTATCACTCAACAGCAGTATTAGGAAATGCTTTGTCCTAATAGAGTTATTCAGAAACAAAACTGATAAGACTAACCCATACCTTTCTTTCAATCACTCTAAAACTGTTTCATCTTTGCAGTGGATTTCTCACATTTATATTTTCCCGCCTTTTTGACAGAATATACACATCTAAAAGACACATTTCTTCATTGTATAAATAATGGAAAAAATACTACCATTTTCTGGAGATTTTGATCCAATACCAAAACCCATGAGCAGTAACATTTGGCTTGAGCTACCTTTGCATACCTGCTAGCCCCCATCACAAGTTGCAGGCCAAACCCCACTGATCACTGACCCAGCTCCAGACCCTGTCCACACACCCTGCTAAACCTCTGTGCCCCACAGAGTTGGAAAATCTATTTAATCCTTTCTCCAGGTTAGTTCATAACGGGACTGACTCATGCAGGGAGTGTTTGGCCGCCAATATGGGACAACCCCAACCCAGCCACTACCAGCAGAGCTTCAGTTGCTTTTGCAGTCAATATGTTACAACAAAAATGGGAAACAAGTAAGGCCAGCACTTTACAAACAGAAGTAGTCCTATCTTCCAAATATGGAAGTAATTTTTTTAAAATACAAGTAGGCATAAAGTCATAAGCATTTCAATTTCTCCTTAAACTCTGAGACTGAAGTCAGGGGGAACTACATGCTCCAGAATAGAAACAAGCACTGCACAAATGCAGACAAAGGTCACAAATAAATATTTCTGCAGCCAGCTGTCTAATGCTTTCTTTCTTTGTAATCTCTAAAAATAAAGTTTAGTCACTCTGTAACTTTCCAAACACAGATCAGGGGAAGGGAGAAGGAATGGAAGGGGAGATAGACTCCAGTCCCCCACCTCTCACACATGGTGCCTTCTCTCAGCTGCCCTCCACCAGCATCACCAAGGCTGCAGAAGGTATGGATGATACAATTCTGACACTCTCACTCCTTTTGTACCAAAATCAGGTCACACGAGTCAGGGTCAATGGTAAAATCCAGTCTCCAAAATTGTAGCCCACTGTTAAAGGTCAGTGAAGACAAAAATATTCTCCCAACTTCTAGAAAGTTGTGTCTTATGGACTTTTTAGACCAAAAAAGGCATCTTTGCACATAGTAGTCCCCAAAGAGCTGACCCTTCCTCCCCAAGCTGCACTCGTAGCTCACTGAGCCTGTGAAAACTTTCCACAGTCTATGGCAGAGCTTTCCAATGTAAATTCAAACTCTGTGAAGATAATCATCCCACTTCATTTTGAACTCATTGTTGGCCAGATTTTTTTTTATTTTTTTATTTCTTGCATTGGGTAAAAATGAATAGTCAATCCCAAAGCATCCTTTGTCACTGCTGACACTATAGATTTCATACTCTCCTCTACCACCTTCTAAAATACAGAGCTGATGTCACTTCATTTTGGCAAGTGTGGGACAACCAAAGAAAAGAACCAACCATAAAACATCTACATATGAAAAGACACATGGTCCAAATGGGATTTAATGCTGGACAGGGAAAAGGGCAGGAAGACAGCACAGAAAGAAATGAAAGATTGAAAAATTAATTTTTAAATTGCAGTAAGTTACCACAATAGAATGACACTGTTCTACACATCCAAGCCCTGCAGCATTACTTTATATTTTACTCTGGTCTCACATCTTTAACGTGTGAGCAAAAAAAAAATTAAAAATTGAGACCAATCCCCATATCTACAGTAAAGGAACAGCCAAGGCATGCCAACCACTGACCTCTTGATAGGCACACACTCTTGTAGTGCAGTTCTCCTTCATTTACCAAGGCAGATTCCAAGGTGCAGAAGAAACTGCAGTTACCTGCCACTTGGGCAAGACCCAAAAGTTGCTAAGTGGCTTATAGTGAGCGTTTAAAGCAAAAGTCTCAGCAATAATTTTGATAAATAACATAGCTCCACCCACTAAAAAGTCAATGCTACTCTCCAGGTAATCCCATGGTGGTTTTCAGCCTGATCAGCACATGGTAACTTGTCCCACCAATGTCCTCTTAAATTCTGTTGTATTTGCCTTTGATCTATTTACTACCAGAAGGCCAAAAAATGAAGGATGTTGTTAAAAATCCCTAGTAACCACTAACAATAAACAATCTATCTGATATTATTACCAAAGACCTTACCAAGTCACAGAACAGAACTTGAAGAGTTCAAGCAACACCTTCCTGGAAAATATTAACAGGTATCTGAAATGTTGGGAAATTATATTGCTCACCAAGACCAAAATTTATTTTGTCAGGTTAGAAAACATTTTTGAAAGCAGAGAAGATAAATAATGCTTTATATTCAATTGAACATTAAAAAAGAATTTAAGTTCCTGAAATATTTCAGTGCTTGAGGGGCACAAGGATCCTAGCCACATGCTCTGCTCCTGAACATTGCCATCACACTATCTGGGAGTGGCACAGACTTAGGGTCTTGAAAGAAAAGCACACACAACAAATGATTTAGATATTTGTAAGCTTTCTCTTTGTCCTTGTGTGAGTTCAGCTTCCGTACTGCTGGTGGGCTGTCATGGCATGTGACAGAGAGAATTGAAATATGTGCCTCAATTTTATGGGCCAACCACTACCTCTGGTGCAAATCCTATTTCTCCTCACCTCAGGAGGTAGGACATGTTTCAGGAACTTTCCGCTCTGAGTAGAGTCCTCACACTAAATCTTTATTCTGTTCCCTTTGAAGAGGGAATAGGTCATGGACACCTCTCTGCAGGATGGTTGTACTTCTGTAAGTATTTGAAATAGGGATGGTCGGTTTGACTTGGAGGTTAAGCTTTAATTCCAAGAGCTAGGTCACAAAATCATCAAATCTTTTGCAGGAGCTTCAAGAGGAATCAATTTTCATCCTAGCTGGCAGGTATTAATCACAAAAAAATATCACAATAGTATTCATCCACTGTATTTTCTGCATGTATATGAACATAAATGCACAGGTACACTGAAACAAGCATACATATATAAAACATATGTAATGGCATATATTTTTATGTATTTGTTTATGCCTACATTTAATATATGTGTGTATATACAATCAAACTTCAGCATAGTGTCTGACTACTAAAATACAAGAATTAGAGCCTAATTTCTTTCCAGACACTTTACACAAAGTCAGAACAAAACCCAGTTCCTACCTGGTACAAAAATCTAGGTCCTCAGTTTATTTCTGATTAGCTACCAATACAAAAAGATAAGAGATACACGTAGATATTCAGAAAACCTATTCCTAAAGAAGCATACAGTCAGACAACACAATAAATTATTTTCCGTTTTATCCTTCAACTGGTATTACTTAAGAAAATAAGGACTCTACAAAATTCACAGACAGAATGGGGCAAGCTGGTCTGACCCGTTCCTGCCTGCCCAGGTACTGCACCCTAAGCAAGGGCAGCCACCTCAAGTGATTGGGCTTCCTCTCCCTCACTTGTCCCTTTCTGCCACTTTTACTGCAGCCACAGAAAAAGCAGATTCAGGCTTCAAGAAACTGAAGACTATCACTGCACACCAGCCTAGAAGAGCACAGAGTTTTCAGCTTGGATCAGTGATCTGATCTGATTCACTCTATCAACACAGCATCACTAAACTGAGACACTGGCAAACTTGAAGGTGAACTCTCGAGATGCCTAAGCCAAGCTATCACAGGACCATATTCCACTTCTGCTTTGGAAATCTGATTTTGTATTTCTTACAAAGTATTGTAAAATTATTGTAAAAAACATATTAGGATACCTGTAATTCAAAAGATTTATTAATTTTTTTTCCTAAAGAAGTGCTTCAGCAAAAGATTTATTAAAATACCTATACAAGTGCTCATGCCTGAAATCTCAAAAAACAGCTCAGATGGACCCCTTTTGAGAAGTGGTTTCCACCTGCATTGTATGATCATTAAATACTATATGGACTGATCAAAACATTCAACAAAAAGCAACTAGGCCTCACTAGCTTCCAGTACATTTTCACCTTTGTATTCCATTACAGAATATTCTTAAAGCTTTCTTGTTTGATTGCCAGCTCAGCAGGACACTCTCTCAGAAAGGCAGGGAAGCAATCTGGAAGGCAGCTGCAGCCCTGTATGCAGAAGTGCAGAACACCTGGCCCTCCAAACGAGTTTACTGACCCCCTGACCCTACCTTGGGGTGTTGGGGAAACTAGTGCCTGCCAGAGCGCAGGAAATACTACACTGCAGTGTTTGAAATGCAGAGCCTTATATTTTCTGCCTTCCACACTAAGGCTGTCCCGAAGCAAAATCTGCCATCACAGGCAAATAATGAGTCTTGCACACAAAAAGCTCAAAACACAGCTGACTGGCATCTCATTGTACTCCTAATGCGTGATAAACAATTAGTGATCGGACAAAACAGTGCAAGAACAAATCCTATTAACAAATAATGGGATTTGTTAGCGGATCACCCAAACGACACTTTGGAAACAACTCCCTGGGCAGCTGCAGCCAGAAACCTCAGCCAGGGAAGGGAGCCATGCTGCAGGATGCACGGGTGAGCCACATGCACAGCTCCTGGTCATCTAGGGGAGCTCACTGTGCCACAACAGCGCCAGCCCACTGGTTTGGACAGCATTTGAACATGCTGCAGCACATGGCAAATGAAAGAAATCTCATACCTTGGGTATTTCAGAATGATTTACACTTTGGATTCATAAGCAAGTGTATTTTCTACATTATAACACACAAGAAACTGTTGCAATCATATTTTCTTTTAGCTCATGACAAGGTCTTTTGTTAGCAGCTTTGCACACTACAATTTCAAATGACACCCGACTTGACTAAAACACGGTTCCCTAAAAATTGCAATATATTGCAATATAAACGCCCACCTCTGCCAGCAGAAGTTGAAGAAGAAGAAATGGCGGGTGAGTGCTTAAGGAAGCCTGACCTGACACTGTAATGTTGTCCCCCAGTGGTTGCTTTTAGATGCCACAAATAAGTGATGCTAAGATAGTAACAGAAAAGGTGGCTTTTTACTATTTAGAGTTTGAAAAAAAGGAGAAGAAGGGTGCCTCATGCTGAAAACTAGACAGAGCACCTCTCCGCCCTGGCTGGTCACAAACTACGTATAAGAAAATAGTTACTAAAAACTTTCAAGTGGCAAGTATTTGTTACTCTGTATTCCTGTTTAGGGTGACATAAGCCTTATCATTTCCTTTGGATCATTAGAACTGTCTTGCTTATTTATTTGTTTTCAAGCACACCACAGCACAGCTGCTTGGGATGAAAACCAAAACTGGGAACCCATATGAGCTACATCATTATGGAAGATTTTTACACAACTGTAGATTGTCAGTTATATTTTTTTAATGGCAAGAAACATAATTTCTAACGTTAATCATTGAATAATTCTTGTTTAAGAGTATAACTAAAAAGGAAAAAAACTGCCCTAACAACAAGCTCTGATGGCAATATTTGGGTGCAGACTGAGCAAAGCATCAGTGTACATGCCTCTGAAGGCACAAACAAAGCTCTCTCAACCACCAAAACTCTCCCAGCAGAATGTAAGACACAAACACACTGCCTTGTTGGGGATCAGCTCTTCCACAGATCTTCAGAGCTCTCAAGTACCCACTGCTCTGGTACTGCAGTAAACTGAGCATTCTGGTGCGCATGGACAATTATGAAGCAGCTCAGCCAAAAAAGCACAAAGTCTATCCAGAATGTTATCTAGTTTGTTCATCTGACAACTCAAATGGAAGCGACAGCCAGTCTTCCACCCAGCTGGGTTAGGGATTAGCCATGTGTAATATTGCTGCACTGGAACTGTGGAGTGCTGTACACTTGGCTAGAGGACAAAGAAAGGAGGAGATGGAACAGGGAGGAGAAATACGCAGGCAGGAGTTACTGCAGGACTCATTTTGAAGCCTTGCCCATAAGAGTCTATTTGTCCAGGCAAACACAGATGTTAAAGCCCACCACAGAACTTAGCCAGCATGCTGCCAAGACCCTCACACTTCCTTGCATACACTCCAAAACACTCTGCATGCACATCAGTTAAATATCTGCACAGTGCCTGAAATGCAGCAAGGCTTTGCAAGCACTGGGCACATGGTAATTACCAACTTTACAGAGAATGACAGATCAAACCCTTGTGTTCCCTTGAGAACAAATTAGACATGATGTCTACCTCCAATATACACGACCAAGTACCTCAGCCCAAGCCCACAGCTCAGAGCAGGACTGGGAATGTCAGGCCAGCAGATATGATGCCAAAGAAGGATGCTCAGAGCAGCTCCTGTGAGTAGGCATCTACTTTCAACTCCTGGGGCTGACAGTCACTTTCTTGACATGCATGTCAGTCATCATCCCCTACAGAAATGTTACTGACACAGCCTGGCTCCCAAAAAGCATGACTGCTGACTCCACCAGCTACAGCTGGGCACACAAAGAAAAGCAAAAGTCTTCAGAATACCCTGGACTATGGCATAATCCCAAATTTTCTTTAGAAAAGGAAACAATGATGAAATTATTCCATTGCAAGATCAGCTTCTACCTACAGAGATACCTTTCCAGCGTCAGAGAGAAGCACTTGCACACCAGAGGGAGGAGGAAGAAGGAGGACTGATGAATGGTGTTACATCAAGGTCACAGCAGCACGAATCCATTTCCAAGCCTAATGCAGGGCAACATGGTTGACTGACACATAGAGGCTGGCTAATGGAGGAGTTCTCATGAAGCCTACAGAACCCCCCCTGGTCCAGGAACCACCTTTGCTTTGCTCTTTCTCCATCATCCCAGTCCCCTCCTTGCCAGCTGAGAGCTTCAGCCCTTTTCAAGAATGTCTCCAGTTGGCACAAACCAATACTGGAGCTACAGCCAGTGCCATAAGGGAGCAGAGATCACAAGCAAACAGCACGAAACTGCAAAGCAGCATGAAGCCATATTCCATGGTCATTGCCTACAGGACAGTGAAAGAGAGCCTCCAGGCAGACAGATAGGAAGCCAGGCTGTAACCAGCAAGGATGGGTTTCTGCAATCTCCTGATACAGTTTCAGCTGTATCTCACAGCAGCTTCAGGAACAGAAGTCAGTGTCCTGGTTTTCAGTGCGTTATGGTTTTCCTGTAGCAGATGCAAGCAGCTCAAGAACCAAACCAGTTATTAAGAAATGTAAAACAGGTAAAAAAATCCCTTGTTGGCCAGCACCAGAGCCATGTGTTCAGTTAACCAAGCAGTCTAGAAGGAATCTGTAATCAAAAAGAAGAAAAACACTATACACAAGCCTCTTCAGCAACTGAGTATCTCCCTTCAAATATCTGTTGTAATGTTTATTCAGAGCATCTGGAGGATCAAAGCCCTGGTCAAAGCCTGTCATGAATCCCCATGCTGCTGCAGAATTTAGTACTAATCCCTGGTGCTTCACTGCTAAATAAGGGAAGAAAAATAAACAAACAAGCAAACCAAGCAAAGGCCAGGGCAAATGGTATAAATAGATATAAGAAGGCCAAATTATTAGTTTAGACATGCTATCAAAAGCTTTAAAACAAAAGTCTTACAGCCTCCTTTAGCTTTGTGTGCAAAGCAGTACCACATTACTCCGATGCAAAGTAAAGAGTGAGCAGATTTCACATATGTAGCGATACTGCAGGCAGCACAAAAATCCAAGCATGTAATGTCACACAGGAGAAGATGGAGCAGCAGGGCAGAAAGCAGCAAACCCCACAGCAATCCACCAGAAGTAGGTGCCTTCCCTTACTGCCTCACCACACATGCCTATTTCATGACACTATACACAACAGTGACAAAATTTTACGTTTTGACATACCAAATTTGAACATTCTGAACCAATGCAGCTGTTCACGTAGGGAAAAAAAAATAAAAGCTCTTCTAAACCAGCACATTTATAATTGAGTCTGTCTGCACAGCCATGCAGATTGAAAATCTAGGTCAAATCTTTTGCTAGTCAACCTCACTGCCATTCCTCCCCAGCCCTCCTCCCCCTTAGATTTCAGCAGTTATTGAAGGAATCAATTAACAGACCTGTCATGCAGGTCTTGAATTGTTTCTGCCTGGTACATATCAAGGGGGTCATCTGTGCAGCTACAGATGGAAGGGGAAAAATTAAATCATTATAGTCTTTCCTATTCACAAATCCTAATCCTAGAGCACACGTACTCAATGCTACTAGGGTCCATTAGCAATCAAATAAATGATGCATGTCAGAAAATAGATGTAGAAGGAAAAGGGCAAGAGACAGACAAATATAGGCTAGAAAGAGGTAAAAATAGAGGAATTGCTGTGCTTTCATTTCTGCTGTGCTTGCAGCAAAACCATAATAGCATCTGCTGCTTTTAATGACATCTTGCTAGTGTATTTTGTACAGCTTCCTGGTGAACAGTTTTAGAAATCTCATAAATATCTCCATTTTGACACTAGATTTTCAAAGAGAAACTATAATACTAGGTTTATAACTACTCATCACCCTTTGTATGTTTTAACAATTCTTGTCTGGAAGAAAGGACTAACACACTGGAATTCACATATTCACTGTCACAAAGGCATTAAGTGCGTTTTTTAATCTTCACAAAATGTAGGGACCAAGTCAGTCCAATTTCAGCTTACTAATTTTTTATTCATCTCTCTCTTTCTGTTGCAGAGACAGAAGGGACTCTATTTCATTATCATAAAAATAATGCCATTTTGTATCAGGCAAATACTAAAACAAATCATTCTTGAACCCTATTTCCACCATATGCAATATGCTACCCGACAAGTTCTTGCACGAAGGCGAAGAAATCCACTTCCTGACATACTGCAGTGATGGCCAACCTGACTGGTTTGGCAAGCCACATACCACAACTCACACACCAGTGCCACAGGGCCACGGGACATTGACTGACAGCTGAAGGCTGAAGTGGACCAGTCCCAACTCTTACTGGCAAGCACCTCCTCTCACCATGTGGTGACAGCAGCCTTGTGTGCTGCTGCTGTTGCTGCCTTCCCTGGGAGGAGGACTGGGTCAGCAGCCCAGGGACTCCAGTGGTGGAGTCACAAGTGCTGGGGGCAGAGGGGAGGGTGCTGCTGTTAGGCAGCAGTGCCTCGTTCATTTGCTTTGATAGAAAAGAATGACCATTGTGGAACATCACCCCTGCAGATCCAGACAGCAAAATTCACAAGCAGTCTTGAGCCATTTTAGTTCAAATCAATGGAAATCACCATGATTTCACACCCACATAGGTGCTATGCAGAGTTTCTGTTGTGCTGCTAAAGCCTTTTTCTCTCACCAGAAAACTGCACACAAAACACTGCCACCCAGAAAAGCCATTTAGAGCACAGTATACAGCTGAGTAGCAGACTATACAGACTGCATCCTAAATTCTAGAATGCACACAGGGAGCCTTTTTCTTTGATTTTTTTTTTACTTTTACTATTCCTGCCTTCGGCTAAATTCCTTTGAAGCTAAGGCTATGCTAGACATAACTCATCTAAACCAGCCCCATACAGCCTTTGTTTCTGAGTAGTATCTTATCTATAGCAGTTACAGCTGAACTTCCATTGTCTTGAATAATTTTTCATCCTTAACTCAGCAAGCCATAAACAATTATTGCCTCAATATCTTAGATAAACAACTATGGAAATCCTGAGGAAAACGCTTGAGCTCTCTTTTGGACTGATTGGTTCATATTTGTTTCATTAGGTTTTTTGACAGTGACACATTTAGAGGGGGGAAGAATCTTGGATCTGAACCCAGAGAGACATTAAGAATTTGAACCCTCTGTTGAATGCATACTGGATCAGAAAGTAAGCAAATAAATGGCAGTAATGGAATTCTTGATGTAGACACGAGGAGCTGACAAAGTAAGGTAGGAAAAACAAGCATTTGTAAGAGAATTGCCAAACTAAAAACATCTTGTAACCACTATATTGTCAGGTAGCAACATTTGGCATATTTACTCAGTTTTGAAGCTTGTACTTTAATGCTCAGTATTTCTCCTGTGCTCATGCGTAATGGTCTAAAATAGATCTTTTGCTTCCAGAAAAATGCAAAGCTCATTTTGTGTTAATCCTTTGAACAGTTGTGAGATAGTATGTCTGTATTTACCTAAATGATACTTCCTTCATTTATCTTTCATTTTAAATGCTGCTCCAGAAACACTGAGATTCAGAAAGGTGTTTTTTCACTATGCTATTCAATAGATAAATTGTACAATAACTTGAGAAACTATATTTGCATTAGTATGGCTTCTTGTTCCACAAATCAGTCAGAAACTGGTGCTGTTCTTCAACGATGTTTAGCAGATCAACACTGTCACCTAGGTTTGCTTCCTATGTGATGCCAAGTTTATTTTTACTTCTAAAATACTGGCTGAAATGATAAAAATTAAGCTGGAAATTATTTTTTCCTTCATTTATTAAAAAAGCTACTCAAACTAAGGTTTTATACAATTTAACAACAGCTCTCAAGAATATTCAAATTGTTTTAAGTAAAGAAAGTAAATTTTTTCAATTTTTCAAATTCCTTCTGTTAAATTATTAACATATTATGACTGATAGTCTAATGACAAACTCAACAGAAGATGTCCTTTATGGAATCGGTGTTTCTCAATAAGGAAATAAAATTTTCAGATTTTTTTCCCTAAGCCTCACTTATTGGGAAAACATATATGACTTTTTCAGAGAAGGGCTCCTGTTCTCTATTGGGTTCTTGCCACAATGAACATCTGCTCAGTCTAGAAATTAATTGCTGAAAACATCTTGTGCTTCTAGATGATCCAGGCAATCATAACTGTTCTGGGTTACTAGAGAACATTACCATTTTTCACACACAGGCACACATCCCCCCTTACAGCACACCATAAAACAAGAACAATTATTTGGCATTATTCTTAATGTCATAAAAGAAACTTTTAATGCTAATCAAGTCATAAGAGTAGCACACTATTAGGTTCTCCAGATGATTTAAGCAGTACTTTTGCACTATGATAGCTTAAGAACATGAAGGATGCCTTCCTAGCTGATTTGAAACAGTCTTTATCAGTCCTGGTTTGCCAACAGCAGTTTGTCAGGCAGTTGCAATGGGAAAAGAAAAGTCCATTTTAGACAACTCACTGCAAATAACAATATTTCTCTGAAAAGGCCCACCAGACTCAAATTTCACCTACTTGCTCTATGCTCAAGGTCTCCCATTGTTCTTGGCTATATTGAGGTTTGTCACCTTAGCTGTAACTCTTCTGTTCTTGGAACTCTCAGCTCACCAATCAGAAATTGTCTCATTTTAATACTATTTTTAACCTCTACAGATGCAAATCTCTTTCTTCAACGACACTTAAGATAAATCTCCTTCATTTCATTTCAGTTACCTTTCAGATCAGTTCCTGCTCTCATTGACCATCCAGAGTTCTGGTGAATGACAAGGGTCCAATCGATCACTAAGATCTTCCAGAAATAACAGAACCTGTGTTTTCCAACCAAACCTGGAAGGTTATTATTTACTTAATTGGAAAGAGAAGAAAGGGTGGTGTCCCTCCCAGATAACAGATTTCTAGATGTCATCAGAAGCAATAAATAGATAGCAGTCCATAATCATTTTGGGTCACAGGACCCAGCTGGCATCTCTTAGTTGTCATCTGTCTTCATTAAGGATTTTGCAAGAATGTGGGGGTGATGCCTGAGCATGCTACACCTTTCCACATGGGACAGGACTGCAATGATACAAACACTAGGGCTTTCTAACTGCCAAAAAAAAAAAAAAAAGAGAAAAATTTTAATTTTTCTGAAGAATTTTCAGGTCTGCTTCATGAACAACTTGAGGAAGGCAAGACATACACACATCAAGCCTCTTCCTTGCCTAGGATATACTTGTTCTCATATACCTTTGAATTTAGAAGAGTATATCTGAAGGGAATAGTTGTAAACACATTGTTTCTGGTGACACAAACAAACAGGCATGCCTGGTTGCACCACATTCTGCCCAAGTGCAGACTTACATCACAGCCATGTTTTCCCCACACACAATGTATCTTTAGTCCCATTCCCCCTCCCACACTCCAGAAGACACCTGTGTGCTCCTTTCAATTCTACTTCTCTGCCCCATTCCCACCCCTGGTCCTCAACCTCTCCATTAGTGATTTTTACCCAGTAAGTACAGGAAGAGTTTGGTGAGTAATTAGTTCTCTAAACTTTAAATTCCAAGTAAGCAACAGAAGTGTCAAGATATTGAAGAGCAGCAGATTGTCACACCACAAGTCATGTGGTTGCTGCAGTGCATCTCCACAAAAATTATCTACATTACTCACACTCATGAGGGGGTTGACTTGTCGTGATCTGTCATCCGAGATGCAAATATTTATTGATGGCACAGAAGTATTCCAACTTCTGCTTTTATTACTCATTCTTTTAACGCTGGTAAGAGGCTTTGGAATGCCAAATTCACTCAGCTTGTTCTGCAGTGGGACTGAAAGAACTTACATTTGATCATTATTTTGTTCATATCATAAATAATCCAGCTGCAGAACAAAGATCTAAACCTAGAACTACGAACTGAGAGCTGAAGCACTCTCCATTAGTGTGCTATTGTCATAAATAAAGCCTAAGAACAAAAAGTCCTTCATTAAAATTACAACAATTACAAGAGAATAACTTTATAAGTACTTTTTACTTTATGTCCTAGATACCATTCAGGTGTCCAAAAAGCATTATTAAAATCCATATTTTTAATTAGCTACAAAATTTATTTCTTTCTAGTCAAATAAAGATGACACATCCCTTTAGTATAGAGCCACACAGAGAAGCCCTCCTTCACTCACAGGTCTTCATGCCAAGCATTACCCTATGCTCAATGTAGAACAGCATCAGCATTTCCTTCTGCTGCTTTTTTACTTTTACACAGCCTTATCAGACACAGGCAGTGATGCAGCCATCATATTATTGTTCCGACCTTTCTCAGATGTTCATAGGCATTAAGTTTTTTTTCTTTACAGACCTGCATCAGAAAACATCCTTTCAAAACAGGCAAATAATCAACACCACTATTACCACTGCTGTTATTACTATGCTTTCAATACAATTTCTGAGGTAAGAAATGAGAAAGGAAAATGTGTATGACTCTTCTGGACACACTGTAAACTGACAGCAAAACAAGGTGATACCATTAAATTTAAGATAGTCTGACAGCTGGCATTTTTCTACCATGAAGAGTTTATTTTATTTCTTTTAAATAATAAGCTAGAAAATTTCCAGGCAAGACAATATTCAAGAAGGTGTTAAAAAGTAAAAAAAGTTAACCTTTCAGTGGCTGCTACACCTTAGAGCTGCAAGTGCCTTTTTTCAAGATTTGAGTGCTCCAAAACAGATTTCTGGTAAGGATGCAAACAAGCTCTGCATGTTTTGTAGTTAATTTCATCTTCTTCCAGATCTGTCCTTGTCAAATCAGGAATGGGACTGACTAATGGTGCTCCTTCAGAAGAGGATGCTTCATACAGTTGAGGGCCACTGCCAATCACTGAGACCTTATACGTTAAGTCTTATTTAAGCAGGGGGGAGAAAATTATCCCATAAAACTGCAGTATGAAGGTGAAATTTTCCATCTTCCTGCTTCTGCTCTATCCTCACATACCCCAGACACAATCTGAGATTATTTAGGACAGAAGCAACTGCATCTGTAAGACTAAACTGTCCAAGGGGGGGAAGAGTTCAGCAGGACGGTTCACTCTGCAATAAGTTCTAAAAACTTCTTGATATCTGTAACAGTTCTCACTAAAAAATACGAAAACTTTTTAGAAGCAATAAGCAGTTACTGTAGTTATGCTCATATAATAAAAAAAGGATCCCAGGCCCCATAATAGATTATTCAAAATAATAAGCAGAAAACACAAGCACACTAAGTTTTAGTCCTCTACTTGACTATAACATTTAAATTTAGACCTTCTGAGATCAGGAGCCTCACTCTTTCAATGTCAACAGCAAAACCAGACCAATATACTTTCCATTACTCTCCCACAGGCCAGAAGTGTGGAGGACCAGGAAGATGCAAGGCCCACCCCTGCAATTAAGTTTTCTGGTGGGTAACTGCTCTTCTGTAGGCAAAGCTGAGAGGGAACATTTGCCAAGCCTTCAACTGAAGAAAGTCTGATGAATGGAAGCTGGAAGAAAACACAGGGTGGATCCACTGCATGTGCTGTTCATTATGCAAGTGTACTCATTCAGAGACCTCTTTATGTCACTCAGTGTAAACAAATACCTGCAGCACTACCAGGTAAGGCAAAAGAAGCCTTGCTGTGAAGAGAGTGGCAGACTTGTTGAGACAGTCATGGAGGTCATCATTACAGCAGATTTTAATATCAACATGTACATACACCCCGTTGTACTGTCTAAATCACAAATTCATCATATGTGGAACAAACATCATCACAAGGACGACAATTCTCTTTTTCTGTTTGTTTGTATTCAGAGCTCTTAATAGCTGCTTATACTGTTACTCTGGCAGTGACCAGAGTTTACAGAGAACACCCGGGTTCACATTAAACTACCTGTCACATGGACTGACAGCAATGCCATTGCAGCACACTGCCTGCTCAGGCAACACCTGGATACTACATCCAAACCACCCTACATGTGCAGACAGAGTTACAGCCACTGCACAGATGTATCAGCCCTTCTTCTGCACCATAAAGCAGCTCTGTGCAGGAGCAGAACAGAGGCAGGACACAGGAAAGCTGTCCACAAGGTACATACCAGCAGCCTGTCACCGAGCAGCAGGCTCAGGCTTCAGTCACTATTAGAGATGTTCTTGTTAAAGGGACTGAGGGAAGGAGTAGCAAGGCTAGCACATGGTGCCTTTCACTGCTCCATCACCCTACAGCATGCAGGAGCACTTCTTACTCTGTGAAAAAAAGAGCAAGTCATTCTAGTTGACATCAAATGTTAACTAACCTATGTGTGAGGATTTTCAGACAAAATGAATATTTTCTGGCTGCACACACAGTACTAGTCCTTAAAAAATGGAAGAGGGGGGGAAATGGGGCACTTAGTCAAGGAAAGAAAACAAAAATTATATATTTACATACACACATATATATAGGTATAGAGATAGAACTGTTTCTGCTTCCTAATTACTAAAACAGCAACTTAATTACAAGATTAGATTACCATATTTCTAAAACTCCATGGTTACATGACCATGCATAATGTCATAAAATTTCTGGTCTTTCACAGAAGTTATATGCTGATAAACCATCAGACCTCAGCAAAAGTTGATTTCTAATTTATATTGGCAGGAGATCAGACTCAGGACATTTGAGTAAATAAATTATATTTAAGTGTAATATAGATCCTCAAATCAGTTTAACCACCCTCAAAGAACTGTAATTTACACCCCACAGACCTTACTGTATGCAAATAATCCGATAAGGCTGTGTGACAAAACTCTCTTTATGCATGCATGCAACACAGTTTCACAAAATTAATGCTCTTTTTACATTAAAATTCATCTAGGAAAACAAATGCTAATGTTGGAAGACCAACAACTAGCCTGATGTATGGACTCCATGATGTTTCACAGGAAACTCTATGAAGTCACTGGGATGGGAGCATGAAAACCCCTGACCCTTATTTTTTCATGTATGACTTAAGATTTACCAGTCCATGTGCACCAGACAGGCCTAAAGCTTTGCAAGAGATTCACAGGAGCCCCAAGTGAAGTTAATACAAGTCTGAAAAAGAAGACAAGATGCAAGTTGTAATATCTGGATTGCAAAGACTGTTTTTATAAATGAAGAAGAACTAATCTTACTTTTTATTTGAAATTTCTACATGTGAACAAGAAAAGGTAAGATATTAGATACTACTGCATTGGCTCTTCATTCCAACAAGCCTTTTCCAAGACAGAAGCCTACCACCATAAATAAACAAAAAAGTCAAACAAAATCCATAACACCTTCCTGTTGTGGTCAAGGTGTCAAGTCAGCCACAGGTATCCAAGGGAAGCAGAGGTCCTTTGCATATTTGCACACAAAACACTGCATATGCAGGCCTGAAATGAAAGAATCACTTTATGGACCACACAGCTGGCAACTTCCTTGCTTTGACAGATACCTCCTCTCTGTATACAGATTCTCAGTGTGCTGTGCCCTAGTCTGAGAGCTGGAAGAGGATGGCAGATTATTCAGCAGATGTCATTTTCTTAGTCAATGCACTTGGGTTATTTCAAACCATTTAAAAAAAAATATTTCCTGGGATAGATACAGGTCTTTACAGAAAGAAAACGTAAAAGAAGCTAAGGTTTGTTCCTGATGAATACGTGAGAGTTTCGAGGTGAGGATGACCAACACATTGTTTTCCACAAAACTGAGAAAGATTCTTGATAAAATTAGCATCAATTTGAAACTCTTGAGAGCCCTTAAAAATAAGTGTAAAAGCAGATGCTTCAAGGTAAATTTGAAGTTTTCTTTCCTTTGAGGCCACTTACTGAAGAGATCTGTTACTAGTATTTAAAGCTGTAAACCACTCTGGAGCTACACCTGAATTATTCCCATTGGGAAACAAGGCAAAACACAAGGAATACTTATGTGATGGATACAAGCAGCTATGCTGTCTTCAAACCTTGGAGTCAGCTTTGATGGAAGAGTAAGTAACATGAAGTAGCACTCTATTTCTGCTAGCACACTTTTCATCTTGACAACTGAAGGTAAATATCAGGCTAGAGACTCAAACTCTTGCCATGACTCTAACAAACCATCAGCCTATTTTCAAGAAAATCAACCTGTTAAGAGGTAATTTTTTCCTCCAATAAAACACAATGAAACTTTCCGTGTATCATGGATGATACAAACTGGTTACCTCTGGTGAATAATGTGTGATTCTGGAGGCTGGCAATGCTTTAGAGATCTCATTTTTATCTCTACATCCTTGCCTTGTAACCAAACCCATTTATCAGTGTTGGCTGAAAGTCAGGACATCTGTTCCTGATGAAATTTTGACATTTCTAACTTTCCATTTCATTCCAAACTGGAAGAAAACCAAGTATTTTTCATGTTTCCTATAAATGCTCTAGAAAATAACAATTCCAGATTAGCACACATGACAGTACCTCTAACTAGGGGAAAAGATATGTTTCTTGTATCAAATATCAAACTGTTTCATTATCACCCCAAGAAGTGACATTTTTAAATATCTGATTTTCTAGAGCACTCCTTACAACTATTTTTTGATGTAATGATATTTTAAAAATTAGAAAATGTACATTGCAACAGAATGATATGATGCCACTGCAGTATACAAATTACTCTCCGTCACACACACATACAAATATATTTTATAGAAACATGCATTTTATTACCAGTATAAAGAATTAGTGAATGTGAAGACTGGCTTTTCTCTTTTTTCCCCTAAGTCTGATTTACTCTTATTATCCTGAACACAAAGGGAATAAAAGCTTTTTCAGTAAGGCATGTGATTTCTGCTTTCTGTCATCTAAGCACCTCTTCCCGTGAACTTTTTCAAACCCAAAATTATCTTAAAGATATTGCAGTGTTGAGAAGAAACAACTTAAGTGGAACAAAACTAAAATTATCCTCAAAATGGCCTGTTATAATCAAATTTTATGCTGTAGGAGACTCAAAGCATTGATCCTAGAAGGGAATAGAGTGTGTTTATTTCAAAGCAACTCAAACTTCATTTTGGGTATCCATAAGGTAATTCCGTCTAAGGTAGAGAAGGTCCACATCTATTTCTCAATTTACATCCCATCTGCTCTCACATCAGGCTACAATAAAATCAAAAGATCCATCCTACAGATGTAAATCCAGATGTCCATTCAATTACATGTTACATGCTCTGCCCTAATTTTCTTCTGCAGGCTTCCAGCAAATTTCAGTTTAATCCTCTCCTATTCAGTTTTCCAGCAGCGTTTACAAACTTCACCACACACAGACCTCAGGAACGCCTTGGAGCCCTGCACTGAGGCCATTCAGTGAGGTTTACGATTTCACACAACCACCAAGGTTAGAAAAGACCTCTGGAGATCACCAAGTCCTCAGGATGGTCAATCCATGCAGGACTATGCCCATGTTTCTCAAGTAGGTCCACAACTGGAGACTCCACAGCCTCTCTGGGCAACCTGTCACAGCGTTTCACCACCATCCCAACAAAAGGCTTGTTTAAACAGAATTTCCTGCATATCAATCTTTTCACTGTACACCACTAAGAAGAATCTTTGTCCACCAGCACTCCCAGGACTCCATCTACAGTTCAATTTGTCTTCATAACAATGCAATCACTGACTGTGATGTAACATTAGGAAATGTTTGGCACTGGACTTGCTCATATTTTCAGGCTATTCTCTTATCATATCAGTTCTCACCCTTCCCTCATAACTACTGTGTGGGAAAATTTGACAGATAAGAATCAACCACTCAATTACCACTCAATTATTGCTTCAATATATACACAACACGTTTCTGCTTGTGGTCTAACCACCTGCTTTTGTTTTTCTCAACAGTTTCTTTCCAACATGATGCCCATAACTGGACCTAATAATCTCATCCAGCAGCATGCTTTGGACAACCACACGTATTGAAGCAGGAAGTTTGAGAAAAGGTAATGGACAAACGCAGAAAAGCTTGAAAATGAGAACATATTCATGACCCATTCATTCCCTAGAATTTTGTTTTCAACAGAAACAACTGGTCTTACCAGCTGCAAGAGGGATTCTGGTCTTGACAAAGCACTGGTCTCATCTGCTATAGCAGAGCTCAGGAGAGCTGCAGCCCTGACAGACAACTGAAGAGAGGCTGGAGCCCTCCAGCTTCCCAGCTGCACAGGTCTCCTCTTGGTTCAGAAGCTGTACCTGAGTTCACCCACCACCCCAAAAATTTCTGAGCTCACTTTCATTTCATGTAGATTTAATTTTGCCTGCTTTGTCATACTGTAAAATGCCCACTGGTTTAGACTAGCATTCCACATTTATACTACCCACTTACACTGCTTCAGCAGTTGCCATATCAAGGCTAATTTCTGTGCATCTTAAGGAACATACCTTGTTTGAGCAGTCCCTTTGATAAAAGCACACCAAGTAGTCTTTCCCCAGCTATGGAGGCAACTGCATCTCAGCAATACATACATCACACAGTCACAACAGACACGAGGAAAGCAAGCACAAAGGATATTACAACACAGCACTCTGATCTTCCTTTCACATTACTTCTGTGATCAGGAACTGCTTCTGAGTAAGCTCTTTACTTTGAGCTATAGAGCACAGTCTTATTTGGAAATAAGCAACTCCCTGCCACTGCAGGAAGCATCTCTCATTAGCCTAGGCAGTTTAGCTCGTTTGTACCATTTCAAGATAGACAGTATTGGTACAAAATCAGTTTTCATAGTTTAAAGTTCTGTCAAACACCATTGGAAAGTATAAACTGAGAGTCGTCTTCGCTTCTACTCTTCTCAGAAAAGATAGGAGTCCCATGGACATGGTAAACAACAGTCCCAGTAAAGTTCAGGTATCTGAAATTTCTCAATGTCATATAGAACTGAGTTCAGTCAGGAACAGAGGTGGAAAGGAAGTGATCCCAATGCTGAAGTGAGGATTTCAGCATCATTTCTATTAAGCCTTTTTCTCTTTCTGCTTGTGGAACTAAAAAATACTAAGTTTATCTCAGAGGCAGTGAATAGATCTAATGACATCATGTTATGTTATTTCACTACTGATAAACATAGAGCTACTAGCTTTTGCAAATGATAGATAAATGCTACTGCAAGCACAAATATTCAAATAGCCTCAAGAATGTAAGATTTTATGCCAATGAACACATTCCAAGCTCTAACCTCCGTTTGTGCAGCAGTGTTCACTATGTCAGCTAGATTTATTTCTTTTAATATAGTACTATAGGTTATTGCCCTCATGCATACAGGAGAAACCAATACAGGGAAGATGTTATTAAAAGGAAGCTTCTACTGCACTTGCACTGAGAAAAAATGCAAGTGACTTAGGTATTTTGCTTTACTATCCTAGTGTGACCTGTGAGCACAAAGAAGGCTTTTCATCCCTTCAGATCAAACTTCAATGTGCATAATTTATAATATTAAAATGAATTTTAGGTTAGTGAACCTTAAAATACTTCATTAATACAAGGCAGCCTGGAGACCCTTAGCATTTCATTCCTCCCTGTGCGAAACAGAACTTGGATTAATAGCCAATATACATAACATGGTTAACTGGATGTTACACTCCTTCACAATTCTTAAATTTTTTTAGTAATTGTACAATTACCTTGAGAGTTAAAATTTGATTGTGATACATCAGTAACAGTTACATGAGGCTTTACAATTGCTCAGAAATAATAAAGCTTAACAGCAAATTTGCTATTAATAGAGGTACTAACTACATAGGAAAAAAATACAGTTTACTCCCTGGTTTTTGTGCAGAGGTCACCACTTTGTCTATCTGAAAACCATCTCTAAGATTACAACTGACAGTGCTAAATATTCCAGTTCTCTCACTCTGGCTGCAATCTGACTACTTCAGAATAACCAGAAAGGCATTACCAGAAACTGATGGATGCCATATGGTGCAGAGTTAGTATTCTGTAAGGACTATGTGCTAAAAACACTTCTTCCCAGAGGACAGTAGTTCTCAGCCCATCTGATTGTCCAAAAATTTGCTCACTTTAGAGCAAGACATCAGTGATTCCTCCTGTTTCAAATGATCCTTTACCATGACCTGGATGTCCCTCAGAATCTGTAAGTGCCAATGAGTGAAGGAAGTCACTCTGGTGGGAGACACAAAAGAATCCAGGTGTTAGATCAGCAACTCCAAGGAATTGTTGATGCACTTCATATGTACCTGATTGTCCATAAGGCATCAACTACAGTCTTAAGCATAATACTGGATATTATATAAAGTTACCTCACTTAAAAAAGCTATATAGTTTTATGCTGCAATGTTAATTTTCTTCTCAAAACTCCAAGACCATCTCGAGACAGGCACAGAAATACGAAGTGCTAATAAACTGTCAACCTACTGCAGATATGGGATACTTAACAACTTGAGAAAAAAGAACAACTCTCTCCCCACAAAATATGGTCAAATAAACACTGTTCAGGTCAGGAATCAAGCCTGTTGACAGGAACAGAGATAGATTTAAGGGAACAGAATATCCCAGATGTTAATTTAATAAGTATTTTGTATTAATAAGACACTGGTCTGCAGTTGTGTAGAAAGGGGCAGCATACCAGAAGCTCTTCTTTTTCCAAGAACAAATCCTTTGCAAATGCCTGCTAATCAGTGAGAGAGGCAGAAGTAGGAGCAGCAGAAAGAGACACAGGAAATTTGGATCCAATTGCATGGTTACAGGAATGCAGGCAGGAACCAAACTGGAGTTGCTACCAGTAACTGGAACCTGAACTCAGACAAAACCCCAGTGACAGTGGCTCTGCCTCAGTAATAGGCTCCCAGCACTCACTAGTGACCTGTCACTGAAACCTTTCTGTTGGCAGAGCTGTGGTTTAGCTGCCATACTTCTCTCACGTGGATATTTTAGGAATCACTTTTAACGGCATTCTCTTCTGGAGCTCAGCACACATTTCCCATTTAACTCTTAATTTTAAGATCGACACTAACGCACACCTGTAAATGGCCCTATACAAAGGACATTCTAACTGTGTGCATTTTATCCACTCCATCTTTTAAAGGAACATTCTAAGCCTGTGTGTGAACACACAACTACATTACACAACAGAGATGTGCACCAGCCAGCACTGGTAGGATCAGTGTGAGCATACTCTGAGCTGGTAAGACAGACAGGCCAAGATAGACCACAGTTCTCTAGGTAAAACAAACATTTTGTTGGGAAGTGTTAGTCTGCAAGTGTCAGTGGCTCAGAAGCTCAACCCTGCAACCCTAGGAAAAAAAAATCTGGTTATATAAAGAAAAAGATAAATGAGAAAAAATTAGTAACATAAAGAAACACAGAGAAATGGATAGTACAATCAGTAAGATATAAGTGCATTTTAAAACTATTAACTGCTAAGGCTCTATTGTTTCTTTTTAAAATGAAAATGGTTTAAAATTGAAAATAAATAGTTTTTTAGTTATTTTCTTTCCAGTGTCTGTCTTTACATACAAGTTAGCACTTTCAATATCCTGTTCAATTTTGAGAGAATTCAGCATTTAGTAAATAGTAATCAGGTAAAAAGAAAAAGCCTCATCTGTCATCTTATGAAAAAAATAAATTATAAAAAAAGTAAAGAAAGAACTGAGAAAGTTATTGTCAGAACACATGCATCCACTTACATATAAATGAATTACACCTGAATGATCAGATTTTGCCTAACATACAGGGAAGTAAGCAAAAAATCTGTAAATATTACAGCCTAGAAAAAGGTTTCAACTGAAATAACTATCAATGCTCCACTCAACCTCTCCAGATGAGGTTTTGGGCTGCTGGAAGTACAGCAACTCTGTACACCCTTCCGAAGTTTGTACCCTGTCTAGCCTCTTGTAAAAAACTCACCAATTCTAAATGTCTTAGAGAGTACAAAAATCAAATTTGTATGTGTACACTACACACCAGAAACACTTGTTTTATGTATTGTCTGTATGTATTGTCATCAGAATGAATTTTTATAGTTAGCAAAAATATATATATACACATGCCCATACAGTCATTGTATCATGTCACCCAAATCCAGTAGGAATTCTATTGTGTCATACTAAATGAAAATCAGCTGAGGTTACCTTTAAGACTGAATTATCATTATAAAACCAGAGTTTCATATAAAAGCCATGAATTTCCATATGCTATAGTATCTTGATTGGAGTAATAGTAAATGATGTGGCTGGTTCAGTTCAAGCCAGTGCAGCTTGGAGGGCTGTTGCTATATATAATCAAGTTATCTCTGACCTTATGAGCTGTTCCATCAACTGCAGAATATCAGCATCACTTTGAGAACTGCTCCCCATCAAGGCCAGATTACAATAAAAGCAGTTTAAGCCTACTTTGCTGATTCATGGAGTGATTTCATTATATCTGAGCCTAAACTGCTGCTTACAAGATGAAGGAAATGAAATATAGTGCAACTATAGTGCAAAGATTAAATATTAGTAACTCCAATAGATGAGCCAAATGTAAAGAAAGCAGTAATATCAGACTACTTGACTCAGAAGATTGCTGGACCACATCAGAAACTCTTTTAGACAGGAATCCGTCTGGAGGATTCAGTTAACTTGTGCCTTGAGAGAAGTCTCTAAAACAGAAGTGCTACCCTCTCGCTGTGTGTCCAACAAGCACACTGACTGCTGAGTGAACACTGTTTCTGTACAAGCACACACTCCTCACAGAGGACGTGCTCAGGAGTTCAGGAGAGGATGCTGCTTCTGAGCAGTGATGTCTAGCACAGAGGGAAAAGAGCCATGTTAACCCATAAACAAAAGAAGAAAAACTGTATTTGCCCAGAATAACAGGTGTTTCTTTATCTGTTTTAGGGCAATCAAAACTACAACACCCTGCTATTAGTAAGACCAGTTTCAACTCAGCTTTAACCTGTCTTTCCCACACTAGAACTGGAAAAGATCCAGGGAGACAGAGACTTATTACTGAGCACTTACATTACCTGAAGGCATTGTATAGTACTGGGGGTATCCTTAATCACATGGCTTTCAAAAAAGTATTAAGACACAAAAAATGGATACATACTACAGAGAAATATGTTCCCACATTACCCACTGCATTGCTAAACTTCTGCCATCTTAACAATCTTCCAAATTACTAGGTAACACTATCTTTGTACTTAGTTATTATGATTTTCTAAAATGTACTTTGTGTTTAAAGAAAGAGATCAATGAGAAGGGAAAAGAAAAAAGGCTGTTAAAGTATTTTAACACCTCATTGGTAACTATGATAACCTCAGCAGACACATCCACTAAATCTCATAGCTGTGAGATTATACCTCAGACCAAAGCTTATTTCACAAGCACTCATCACCAGATCCACTTGCTGAGGTAACTGAACATACAATGAATGTTCTAATCTACCTTTTCCTTTCATTCAAGACTGTTGGTTAGGGATAGCAGGACAAGGAAATCAATAAAAAAGTAACTCATTTGAAAGGAGAAAAAAAATTAATGTCTAGATTATTTTTTTGGCTTGGCTAGCTGATTCACCAAACCAGTAATAAACAACAACAACCAGAAAAATCCCCATAGGAATAACTCAGTAAATAATATGTGTACATGTAAAGAACAAAATTTCCAAGTTCTATCATTTCAATTCCACCTGCAAATATGTACACACAAATACATATGTATATAGAATATAAACATATGTATCAATTCTCAGCACTGCAAGTTGTGGAACTTTGTAAGCAAAGACATGTAAAGTCCAACTCCCCCAAACCGTATTTCTTACTATTGTGAGGATTCATTAAGTTAGTAACCCTTCTTATGAAACAGAGGAATAAACCATATTACACCAGCAGCCTAGCAGTCAGCTACTATGAAGCAGTCTGAAAAAATGGCTATAAAACACATAATCAGATTCTTAATACCTTGTGTCTTCTTACCTACCAGCATACAGAATTACAAGTGCACCTGTATTAGAGTTAAGGTGTCTTACAAAACAAAATAGAAAATACATTGATGTTACAAATAATACAGTATAGTCATAGATCTAAAATAAACCTGTAAGTTTTTAAAATGTGTTACCAAATCTATTTTTATTTTTTCTTTAGCTGTTACCATTGCAACTGCTAAACATCTGCAAGAGCACGTTGAAGGATGCAGCACATACATTAGTCATCCATAACTTGAGTTTTAAAAAACACCTAACATGTGAATACAGAGAAGAAAGAAAAAAAAAAAATTTTAAAAGATATTCCTCTCTTCCCCCTTCTAAATCTTGTATAATTGCAAGCCTTTAATTGATGATGTGCATGAAGGATTTCTGTAGCTCCCAACAACCAAAGCACAGAAATCTAAAAAACCAATTAACAATAAGCAATAATTAAGCTTGATTGTATGCCCATTGAAAGTCATATACAATCCCCCGGCTTTCATCAGTGGAAAAAGGTCTACTTGTTTTTGCACAGCCTGCTTTAATAAAATGCTCTACATGAAAAATCACTGTTGTACCACGCCATGTGGATTAATCCCACACAAAACAGCCTGATCCTACCCTCACAGTGGAGTTTTGAAACTGTTTTTAATCTTAAAAGGTAAAATTACATGCCTAAGTAATTGTTAACAGGACATCTTTGGAGGTCTCTACAATCAGCAGAACACATTTCTAGACATAAATTTCAAAATCAGTCTAATGAATACAAGAGAATTTTAAAAATACTGGTATTTTCATCTATATGTATAGCTAACATGTAAAAATACAATGCATTGCAAAATTAAATATTAGGTGAATGAAGAAAAATAACCAGAGTAAGTGGATACAAACTACTACATAATGAGAGCAGCTTCTACAATGCTAACAACAGCCACATCGGGATTAGCGGAAATGTGACTTAAACTTGAGGCTGAAACTGTCTCTAACTGTTCCTCCATCAAAACACAGTCCTGCTGTAATGCATACTGCAGTTCAGATGACAAGACATGCAACATTATACACCCGCTTTCAACACTCAAAAGTATACATCATACAGATTGCAAAAAAATAATTATTTTACATCATTTAAAGACTGTTAATTGTACTCATTATTCCAGTTGTAACTATATTGCAGTATTTAACTCAATTGTTTCAATTAACTTTTCACAACCTTAGATTTTCAGGCAGATGACAACTTTTGCTGTCTTGTTCAGTAAATCTGTAAAGCAACAGGGAAGATAACAACAACCCTGCGACAGCTAATTTTTCTAAACAAAAAATGGCCCTCTCAACTAGGCTACGAATACAGGCAAGTTCTAACCAGGGAGAGGGAACGCTTAGGAAATTTGAAGTGGTACCTGACAGATAAGCGATTTTGTAATTTTTAAAGTATCTTTACAGCCCTTCTCTGGCATGTAATAACTACCGGTCTTCCTTTATCTTCCTTGACTACCCTAATAGCATGCCTAAGAAAACAACACTGCAAACACGTAGGTGTTGGCATAAGGAATGGTTCTTTTGTTCTCTGCTGTTGAGGGAGCACCACCTTTGTCAGGCGGCGCAGCAGCGAGCGCCGAGGGAGCGCCCGCCTGGCTCCAGCCGCCTCGCCGCGACAGGCGGCCCCCTCAGCACCCGCACGAACACCCACAGGAAACACAGCCACCGCCGGCCGATCGCTACTCTGGCGCCTTCTGCTAAAGTACGCATACATACGTGTTTATGTATTTGTGAAACGCGGCTGATGAGTTCAGCAGCCTCGAAGAACGGGGAGTTTGGTTCAGAGATGAACAGCGTCTGGCGCGTTTCACCTCTGAGCTCCCACATCCTGACAGCCCCAGCAGTGTCCGATACTCGGCACGGACCGCTCACTGATACCGTTTGCACTGGCCACGCACAGTTCTGCTCAGCCCCGCTGCCCCGGGCTGCCCTCACCAAGAACTGCTCCTTCCCACCTGAGGCCCCAGGCTGAACAGCCGCCCCCAGCCCCCGCCGCCGCTCCGGGCCGCGCAGGGGACCCAGCGTGGGCTTCGCTGTGGAGAGCGGCCCTGCGGCGGGGGCACGGGCAAACTCTCCTGCCGGGACCGCTTCCCGCCGCGGCCCGTCGCCACTGCTCTTCTTTCGGAGCTTCCGTGAGGGGGGCGGACAGGAGCCTGCCGCAGCCCGTGGGTCGAGGGCAGGCGCCCCGATCCGCACAGGTGCCGGAGGGCCCTTCTCCCCCGCCCGCCGCAGGTGGCGGGAGGGCTGCGCTCATTCCCGGGCAGACCTCGCCTCCTAGCGCCCGCGCCGGGCCGCGCTGCAGGCAGCGGGAACGGCGCGCCGGCTGCCTCTCGAACCCCTCCACCTTCCTGCATCGGGCTCGCTACGTGACCGACCGAGGGGGCAGGCACAACGCAAGGGCCCAGTAAGGCCGGCAGAGAAGCAGCGGCGGGGGGAGACGCCGGGCTGACAAGGCTCCTCCGCTCC
>VZTB01001921.1:318422-351364 GCA_013397245.1 Thryothorus ludovicianus
AGGGCCCAGTAAGGCCGGCAGAGAAGCAGCGGCGGGGGAAGACGCCGGGCTGACAAGGCTCCTCGGCTCCCCTTGGGCCCGCCCATCCCAGCCAAGCCCGGGGCGGCGCGAGGGGCTCGGCGTTACCTTTCGAAGAGCAGACGGATCATGAAGATGCAGAAGGCCAGGGGGAAGGCGAGGTAGAGGTCCTCTGCCTGCGGGAAGGCGGCTTCCTCCGTGCTCTGCAGGTCCGCCCAGGTGACGTTGTGCGGCAGCCAGAACCGCTCGTTCCAGAACCAGGCGAGGATCCCTGCCATCTTTGCTTTGTCTGCCGCGGCGCCCCTCGCTCCGCTCCGCCCGCGGCGAGGCGTGTGTGAGCGGCAGCCGGGAGAGAGGAGGATGGAGGCGTGTGTCAGCCCCGCAGCCGCGGATGATGCTGCCAGGCGCCGCCGTGCAGGTTCCCCGCCCGGCGAGGGCANGCCCGGCGAGGGCAGCGGCCGCCCCGCCTGTCACACGGCCGCGCCGGCACCCATTGGCTCCCGCCCGCGCCCGCCGCTGCTCGGGGCCCCGCCGGGCGGTCCAGAGCCGCCTTCCCCCGCCCCTTTCCCCTGCCGAAGGACCGCACAGAAGCCCTGAACCGAAGTGACGCGGCCCGAGCGAGAGGGTCCCCGTCCCAGGGGCACTGTCCGCGGCCGAGGCTGCCGGCAGCAGCGCTGTATCCACCGGGCGCAGCCTCCGCCTCAGCGCCGGCCCGGGGCCCTGGCGGCTCCGCGCCGGGTACCCCCCGCCCTTTCGCCGCCCAGCCGGGGTCCCGGCGAGCCTGGAAAGGCTGTGGCCCGATCGGAGTAGGCAGGTGGCAGCAGTGAAAAGCCCTCTGTGAATTCTGCTCAGCCACGCGGGCCAGGGTCGGCTTCCACAGTCCAGTCCCCGGGAGTGACCCTGCCCGGAGCGCTGCTCCCGGCCCTCTCGGCTGAGGTGTTCAACCGGGAACGGGACTGTCCCGGGTGGAAGGACTCGCAAACATTCAATCACTTTGCTCTGAACGCGGGTACAGCAAACAGGTGTAAATGTGGCATGGAAAAGCGTCAGAAAGCACACGACTCAGCAAGAAGATTGAGATTAGGACTGTGGCTTTGTGTTCCTGGCAAAAGAAAACCTTTTTTGTTTTACGTAGATTTTCCTCTGATTCCTTATGTCATTGTCATATCTTGCTAGAGATACGCTGCGAAAAGAAAACTACAATTGGTTCCACTAAACTTTACAGCAGGCTTTAGTATAGCTATAGGCACAGGACTGTACGTGTGGTGGTCCCTTCACACTCAAAAGTACTTGAAACAGTAGCTCCTATAACATCACTGTTTTTCTGCCCTGCCTCAGTTTATTTTAGATTGGTTCTGTTTTCTTCACTGTATCATACTCTCCCATCAGGCAATTGAATACTGAAACACAGACCTCTGCACATGCCATACTTCAGAGTTTTTGTCATCCTGCTTTTATGCTTTATGCTAACTTGCTCTTTTCACCCCACTGGCTCTATTTGCCCTTCCTGAAAAATTAATTGCACAGCTTCTCATGTCTGTGCTGACATTTCTGTGCTGAATAAAGTCATAAGTCAAACATAATGCTGCGGAAAATGCCACATCAATTTAAAGGAAGCCAATAACTTCTGTATATGGGGATAATTTCTATCTAGGACATTTCAGGGAAGTTTCAGGGAATGATTTGGCAGGATGGCTGACAAGCCATGCAGGTAAACCTGCCAGTGAATGTTTCTGTTTTATTGATGAGACAATTTCCTAAGTGTCTATATTATTATTCCAATTCAGTTGCTTCTTGGGGAGAGAGTACAGACACCTAGTCCTTCAAATCGTCTGGAAAAAAAGAGTTCTGGTGCCACTGCCAGATCTGCCTGGCCCCATCTCTTCTTTCACTTTGTCTCAGGATTCTTTTCCAACATGATCTGTCAAAATCCAGGGCTTTTCTGTAATTTCAGTTCTGAGGGAAAGCAGACCATGAGTTCCACACCCCCACTGAAGCTTTCCTCACATAAAAATAAGATTTTCTGAGCATAAGAAAACATTTCTTCACTAAAATCTTCAAGACTCCTTTTATCCAGTACCAAAAAATTGCCTATCCTTCTTCCTTCCAATTTCTCTGCCTGATTGTCACAGTGAGATTTCACCTCTCTTCCAGCTGACCTAGAACTCCCCTAGAATTTACCCTGGGAGCTTATCTTTCAGTACATTCTCAACACTGATCTGGCTCCTGCACATACACATACACCTCTCAAATTGTCCAGATCACTCCATTTTCTGAATGGACGTGCATAAGTGAGTTTTAAATGGAGGTATGGGCACATCCTCAGAATGACCTCAGAAGCAACAACTTTTAAATCTGATGAAAAGTTCTTTAGATATCATTTTAATATCTGTCAGTACACAGACAACCATTTACTTCATTAATAATGTGTTTAAGGCAAAGGTATTTTTAATCAGAAAATCGGTGTCATTATCCCACTGTTGAAGGTGACCTGTCTCTTTGCAGCCTATTTCAATATTCCAATCAGTTTAGAAGTACATTCAATATTTATGTCTGTTCTCTTTCCAACAATGTAGTTATTTCCCAGTCAGTACTGAGACTCACCGGGTCTCTGTGCTTATGTACAGATAAAGGAAAGATCTTTGCAAAATGAACCTAGCAACAATAATAATCTGATGATGCATAGGAGGTTAATTCCTGCTGAACAATTAGTGTAATCGACTTTTGTGTCAGACTAAAATTATGCTAGGACAATAGATCTCTAGGCGTATCTGAAAATGAATGGCAGTTCAGAAATGTTTAGAAGGATGACCAATTAAAGGCTTTTAATTGAATTCAAACTGTAGCTGTAGCCAAGATATGACTATGGAATAAGAATGCATGAATATTGTACTTTGAAGGGAGATATTACCACAGTATTTTTCTTTCCTGCCCGCTAAAGTTGTAATATCACAAAAGGGAGCCCAGTAGAACTTTAAAAACTGTGGTTTTATATATGATCTCATATCTTGAAGGAACTTACTCCAAGATAGTGCTAAAACTTGGCTGTCCTAAAAGAAGGTAAAGGGCTGAAACTAAGACTGGTTCCTCAAAAGTCCAGCCTGGGTGCTTTGTAATTACTAACAAGGGTTAGTAATAACTAAATAAAAAGAGACACACAGATTGCCCCAAAGTTACTGAACTTATGTTACTGTTCCAAAAAAGAAAAGAGAAAACTGACAGCCTACCCATTGCTAGTTCAAGACCTTGAGCTGGTCACCTGGAGAAGTTTGTCCACCAAAAAAAACCCTCTTGATTTTAAAGGATTGCTGAGATTTGAAAGCAATCTGCCAATTATTTTTTAAAATCTCATTTAGTCTAGTGTATTTCTGTACTAGCTTCAGGCTTGCACATAGGCAATTGTGATAAGACTCTGAACCAGTCCCTTTGATGAACTGGGTAGCACAGGTACTAATAACACAATCCACTGAGACTTCTTGTTATCCAAATCTGACCTGCATTGTTCCTAAGCAGAAGGGATGGCTATGGTTGATAGTTATAAAAGCATTGGTGTCAGCCCCATTTCCATAGGTCAGTATCATTAGACTGCTAATGATGTGCCAAGCAGAAGGGCCAAGAACTGCCTGGGTGTCGTGTGGCTGCTCTGTGCCCTCCTGGGGAAGATGAAGGACCATGGGCACAGGGGAGTGGCAATGCATGTCATGGCAATGTCATTCTTCTAACGTGTCTTCTACCTGCTGGTCCCAGCAGTTCTGTGCTCCCTTCTAGCTTCTTGTGCTACTAGTTTTGCCAGCTTTTGTAATAATTCCACCTAAGAATCACACTAACAGAGCAGCAGTCTTCATTACAAAAGCTATGTCACATCAGTCCTGACTCCTGTCTGGGGTTGTATTAGTCTGAAGAGACCAGTCTGGCTTTACCCAATTACTAAACAGCATGCCCTGAATTCAAATCACTATCAGAGCTCTGTGTAATAGCACTTAAAATACAGCAATACAGAGGTGACCCCAGGTTACGTCACTTTGCAGTCTTCCAAATGTTTTATCTTGGCAGACAAGCAAGTTTTATCACTTGGAAAGACATGCCGTGGTAATTAGTTTGGCTGCCACAGAAAGATACGCGGACAAATAGCCCTAGCTGAAAGAAAGGTTTACAAGCTTTGGGATGGTTTTTGCTTTGTGCTGGGCTTCAATTAAAGTCAAGAACTGAAGCAGAACTGCCCTATGAGGACATTTCAGAAGGAGTGGAGGAAGAAGGGATTGCCTGAGTCAGTATGTCTCCATGCTTCATTTGTCTTCATTGTTCGCTTTGATTTGGCTTCCTGCTCTAGATTTCTAAAGACAGTGTGCCAAAATGTATGTCCTAATTATGATACCACAATAGTTCACTTGATTGCAATGTTGCTTAACTACCCAAATGTATTCTACACCAAATTAGGCTCACTCAAACTACAGTAAGAGTAGTCAGTCTTCCATAACAACTTCAAATAAGTTATCCTGGAAAAAACCCTTATAATGAGGTTTGCACAACTCTGAGCAAAGACAGATAGCTAGAAAAAATGCTGGTTTTATTTTATATTAGATACACTGTGTCACACTTCAGCTGGCCCTTCAGAAACATCTACTTCATGCCTCTTCATGTGGCCAGGCTTGGGCCATACATTAGAATATATTTAGTAAAGGGACTTTTCAAACATGCATGACACCAAAATTTATTGTATACTGTATGCTTCTTGTTTCCCCAGCATCCAGACATGCTGTGCAGGACTGCAGACTTTCAGTAGCCAGACCTTGTCTCCAACGCTCAGAGGAATCTGGGCTCTGATCAGCCACACTGGTGTGCCTGATTTGCCAGTGAACATCCAATCTGGAGTCTCTGCCAGCTTTCTGTCAGCTGTGAGGGGACAGACAATACCTGACTCTCCATGCAATGAGAGCTCTAATCTAGCATAAAAAGTCAGCTACTACAATGCTGACCTGTCATATCATTTACAGGGAATTTGCATTGTCAATGTGAACTTCTGTGAGATCAGTACCTCCCATCTCGTGGCTGCAAGCTGTGTTCCAGTCCTGCCAGCCTGGGAGTCATTTGTTGTCTTATTAAACTACAGTCCCAAAAACTCCAGAAATTACTGTCAGAACTAAATTTTCTCACTTTCTAGTCATTTTCAGATAGCTTCCAAAGTAATGACATTCTGCCCAGAAGAACATTCACCTGGTCATCTCAGATTTTTCTTCAAAGCTCATTTAACATCACTGTCACAATGTCATCTGGTAGTTACTTGATAATACTTCGTGTTCATATCTGAATGAAGCCAATGCTATTCAGTATTTGGTTTTAAGACCCCATCTAGATGTAAATTACTATTTGTCTAGGAGCTATGGAACAGTTAACAGGCTGGCAATACATTTTTATTTTCTTATCACAGATTTGAATATCTTCCTTATGAATTTCACTATACTTATGTCACAGATGTACAGAATTTTATTTTCACCCAAAATAAACCTTTGTGTTAACTGAAAATATTGCTAAATAATGCTGAATTTATTAAATTAGCATTTCTATTTCAAAAAAATTATTACACATATATTCCAACATTTTTAAAGCAAAGCATTATTTCATAATGACATTTCAAGGATAAGGTTGTTTCATTTTTTTATGTGATTTGGAAGTAAAATGTAAACCAAATGACTGGGTAAAGTCAGACACAAAATAGTTGTTTGATACAAGTTTGTCTTTAAAGCTCTAGATAGTAATTAAAGATTCCCTTAGCTATACTGACTGTACCAAACTTCAGAAGATTATAGGTCACACATTATTGCACTTAAATCAGTTAAGTGGAAGAGATACCAGAAAGCTGAAGGGATAACTCAATGGGCCACACTCCCTGCAGGGGTAACTCCCACTGTTTATGCTCTGTAGTGAACGTGACAGCTTACTGTGTCCTGTAAAAACAGTCCCAACTCCACAAATGGAAGCTGACCATCTTATCTCCTCCCTGTGATACAGGCCACAGCTATTATGGGCACTGACACAGTAGATTCGTTAGGCATGGCTTTAAGCATTTTCTGAGTTGGAAATATAGTACTCTATTTCTGTTTTCTCTGGACTTGTGGAGAGGAAAAACCACAGAACAACACTTCAAGTCTTCCAGCTTTGTTTCAACCCTAGCACATGTTCTCTCTTTTACAGGTTCATGTGGGATAACTAATCAACAGGAAAATTAGAATACATTCATCCCAGCTATGAAATAAGGGTTGTTTTTATTCCTCCCATGAAAACAAAAATCACCAACGAACTTTGTCTGCCAGGTCATGTGTATAGGTACTTACTATTACACAAAACATTACATATACACCTGGATTTAAATGTTGTATTTAGTCTTTGACCAGTGTTATCATTTTACCTCTTCTTGTGGGAAACACTCCTCCAATTAGTGGCTGCAGCCCATTTGTATTCTTCAGAGCCTTTGTCTCCCTCTTGGTACCCAAAGCTTGGTACCCTCCAAACCAGCTGGTCAACCCAGGCTAATAGCTGCTTTGTGTCCAGGCACAGGAACATGGACACAGAAGCAAAATCTGTTCCGGGATTTATCTCTCCTTCAATTTATTCTCATCCACAGTGCCCTTTTTTGGGATAAATAGAGGCTTAACTGTTTATCAACTGTAGTTTTGATAAAAGGTGTAAAGATGTATAAACATCAGTTCCAGCATCCAGGAGACAAGATGAGGGGGTTGTTCACCCTCACATGGTCTTGCAGCATACAGAAATAGGAAGCCTGCACAGATAATGTAATATAAATACAAGTAAAAATGAGTATATTGCTTTGTACAATAGCCCAGTAGTGCTCATTTAGAAGTAAAGATCTAGAGGAATCCAAATGAATTTATCCTGAGATGTGCTAGTGAAAGAGGGAGTAACATCAACTATATCCCCTGTACCCACTGATCATGACATGTGATATACAGAGGATCAGAACTGCCCTTATCGTTCTGTTTGCTGTAAGGAAGAGAATCTGTACAGAATTTAATGCAATTAGTATAATTAATAATAAAAAATCCCTGCAGTTACTACTACCTCAATGTTTGATATATAATCTGAATACTGAGGAACCAAATGAGTACAAAAGGTCCTCACTTCCAGAAGTGTTGGATTGCCAGTGTGATACTAGACTACAGAAATTCACAGCAAATGAGCTGGTATATTCTTGCTGATGCTGCACAACATCTCAGAACTACTATTTCCAAGGGCTCAAGAACAGCACCACAGTCATGTTTGGGGAATATTTACTGGAAGGACAAGGCAAAGTTTTTTCAAGGATTTTACATTTCATAGAGCTCCAAAGGAATCACGAAAATTATTTTATGGCAAATCCATTAAGAATAAATTTATCAAAACCATATATGCAATGCTGGCTTTTTGTATGCTTGAAACAAGAATTTATAAAAAGGATCCAGAGGAGATTTACCAAGAGGAATGATTTTCCCTGGATCCTTGTTACTAAAACTTTTCTTATTTGTAGGAAAGACTATATTTTCTTGAAGCAATACTTCTTCAATATTACCTTCTTGAAAAGATAGAATTGGCTTAATTGCTGGGTGAGTTTTTTTGTGGGATTTTCCCCATTGCATTTTACACCACGAGAAAGAAAGAGAAGCTGAAAATTTGAACTCAGTTGCTTACTTTTCTCAGGTGTAGGAGAAAATTCTGGCATGATCAAGGCTTTTTCTGCTCTGTGAAATGAGGCTGATTCTAAAGTGACTACATACAGACATGGAATGGTATGGAAGGCTACAAAATTTTCCTTTCAGCTTAGTGAACCCAACAAGAAGTACCTGGAAAGACAGGCAGCTCTAGGTTTATAATCTGCATGTTTAACTATATCAACATTTTATCAAACACGCCTAAAAGTGGTTACTAGAAACATTTTTAGCACAATATATGTACGTAGAGTTGAAGTGATTTTTTTTTTTAGAAAATATTACAAAGCTCTAATGTCTTTGTCTCTGTCCTAGAAGCCAGAGTTCTTAAAAGCATGTAGTGTAAAGAAAAAAACCACTAGGTATTAGTGGTTTTGTGGGTTTATATCATTTGTGTGCAATCACAAAATGGGTCAGGTTGGAAGGGACCACAGCAGGTTATGTGGTCCAACCTCCCTGCTCAAGCAGGTTCCTCCTAGAGCACAAGATTGCATCCAGAGGGTTCCTGAATATCTCCAGTGAAGGAGACTCCATGACTTTCCTTGGCAATCTGTTCCAGTGTATGAAACAGATTGCTAAGAAAGACTGCCACACAGTTAAAAAATTCTTCCTCATATTCAGGTGGAACATCCTGTGCATCAGTTTCTGTGTGTTTCCCAGTGTAGTCCAGAATACCGTTTGCCCTCTTGGCCACAAGGACACACTCCTGGCTTATGGACAGCATGCTGTCCACCAGGACCCCCAGGTCCCTAGTCTGTACTGGTGTATGGAGTTATGCTCTCTCAGATGCAGGATTAAGAAATCCTGCATCTGCCTTTTTGGCATTTCAGTTCTTGTCTGCCCATCTCTCCAACCAGTCAAGGTCCTGAAGGGCTGTGCAGCCGTCTGGGGTGTCATCAGTGAACTCGCTGAGTAGACATCTGCCCCTTCATCCAAATCACTGACAAATAAGTTAAACAATCCTCCACTACTGAGCCTTTGGGGACCACCACTAGTGACAAGCCTCCAACTAGACCCATGCCACTGATCATGACCCTTTGGGGTGTGCCATTCAGTCAGTTTTTAAGCCACTCACTCACCCAGTCCACACTTCCTGAGTTACTGGATATTGTGAGACAATGTTGAAAGCCTTGCTGAAGGCTTTTGACATTGTTGCCAAAGGCCTTGCAATCCATTTCTGAAGTCAGTGGCAGTTTTGTCTCTGACTTCTAAGGAATGCTACCAGACTCTTAGAAAACCCAGGGGCTGAGCTTATTATTTTCTCTCTGTCATCAAGTTGTTGCTATTTTGCTGTAACTAGTGTACATTTAAACTCCATATGAATTGGAAACAAAAAAATAGGAGAAGGCTATTTTAACTGATTAGATGTACCATTGAATGAATTTCTGTAAAACTGACCTGAAAAAATCAGATACACCAATGAACAACTTTCTGGAAGTAGAATTTTAGTGGAGGGCACCCTTTTGCCACGCACAGCGTAGTTGTACTACTTCATTCATTTCCCAGTTCAAGGTAGACGTTGTTGAGGAGGGAGGTCTTCATTCCAGACTCACCAAATTCAAGTATCACACTCCATGCTGGTCAGCACTGCTGCAAAACTCTGCTCGTGCTAATGCTGCCTCCTTACACTCTGGCTTTTGTGGCAGTGCTAAGGAAGCCTTTCCTTCTGCACAATGAAGGGGGTCAGGCTGGAATTTGGGTATTTGCAAACATAAACTGTACGTTGGAAACTACTTTTTGTTAGTTAACCCACTTCATAAAAGATCAGAATAAATACAGCTGCAAAAGCTCGGGAGTTTCCCTGGTGGATGAGGTCCATATCAAGATAGCTAAATTAAATAGGAGTACTCTGAATCAAGCAAATGAAGGTAGCTGAATAATATCAATTAACATTGGCAGACTTTCCTTAAAAAAAAAAAAAATCCTCAAAGTTTTAGTCAATACAATGACTTTTTCTTGGAAATTATATTCCATAGGGAAAAAAAATGGTATAATTTAATTTTCATCATAATCTTTTAACTAGCATTCTTATCCCTGTCATTATTTTCTATTGTTTATCAATAAAAGAGGCTTTCATTTACAAAAACCCAAAGTAATTAAACCTCAGGAAAAAAATGCTGCTTCTAGAAATAAGAACTCGTCACAGAAACAAATGAAATAATGCAAACCACAATGCACTCATTTCTAACTGTGCTCTTAGGACATCAGCAGAGGGTGAAGATGCAGCTGACTTGGAGCCAAAGTGTTGGCAGGGGGAGTAGGAAAGGGAATTACATGGACACAGTTTAAGTAAGGGAAACACTATCTTTCTTTATCCTGTTGCACCTTCCAGTGGATTTGATCACCAAGTACAACTTAATTTTGTTCTGCCCTTGGGAAGAAAAACACTGACATTATTAGAGCTGAACCCACTTCTCTTCAATGAGGTCAGTGCTCTCCAGTCTTGCCACAACCAGTTCAGGTTCTTCAGTATTCCTTTTTGGAGCTCAGTTTGTGCTGCTCATGATATGCTGTGGCCCTTACAAACAGGGAACAGAGCTGCTGCCTCACATATGGAATAAGATTTGCTTGCACCACAGCAAACTTTTTCAGGGAACAATAGAGCGAGGCAGGCAGTGTCCTGTAGCTGTGTAATTCCTTCACGTGAGCTGTGGTTAAAGAGAGTCAGACACACAGAGCTGCACTGAATTCCAAAATATACCACGCCCCCACCCCCCCCAGTTTGCCTGTCTTTAAATAAATGTCACTTACTTAAAACATACTAATGTCTTATGTTTTTCAAGCCCTCTAGAGGACAACTTGGAGGGCATGCTTTGCATGGTGGGGACAAGATGGGCACAGTTCTACCATTTTAATGAAAATATTGTATAGTGTCTACCTTGATTTTTCATTGAAAAGCAAAATAAAAACTCTCTGGCATGTTATTTTGAGTTCTATACTGTACCTTCCTTATACATGAGAGTTTACATCCTTTTTGAAGTCAGTCAGCAGGTAGAGTCACAATGCAACTGCAATAATCCTCTGCTTGTTCCGGTATGTATGCAAGATTTCCATGTGTCATAATAGCATGTTTGATGCATTTATTTCACTACCATAATATTAGAAAACTCAATGTGAAAGCAGAGGGTCCAAACAAAGTCTTGGGATTAAATCCTCAACACACATAAGGTTTACATGCTATAGCATATACTCAAGCTCTGTATGTATAAAATGTAGCAAAATCCTACTTCATAAATACAAGTATTTTGCAGGATCTATATACTTAATTTTTAGTGACTTTTAAAATTAAAGGAAATACAGTAAAATAGGAAAATCTTTCCTGCTTTGCCTTTAGTAAATTTAGTTTATTGCATTGAATTGTGTTTCACCAAACCTATTAGATACATATATTACATGTAGAACAAACTGAACAGGAATTAAGGGATCATAACACTGAGCACTAAACAAAGCACAAGCATCTGCAAGGGTGAGCTGAGCTAATAACAGTGTGGATAGTCACCATGTGAGGGAGCACTTAATGTCAGTTTGTCAACTCTTTTTTACCACACTTGGCAGTGACAATTTTCTCCTTTTATTTTTACTCCACCAATCAGTAACTGTAAAAAGATCAGCCGCCAGTGCTTTGCAGGTGTTCTTTTGTAACAAGATAAAATTAATTAGGTATTTAAATCTGTAATTGCTGTTTATTTCCTCGCCTTTCTGCATCAACAATTTCTTAATGCTTTTTTTCTGCAGACTTTTTATTAGCTTCTAAGCCATTTGTTCTTTATCACTTGCCTGCTTCTCTTCTGTTCTTTCTTGTGTATGTGGTCGATTTCCCACTCGCTTATTATTCAAACTCAATGTTCAGCCAATTTAAGCCATGAAAATATGTATCTTTTAACTACAGTATTATTTGATACAAGTTACTGTGTTGATTAATGCACTCACAGAATTATGATGTTCTGTTTGACTTCATGCTGATTTGATTACTAGATTGCCCTAGAAACCAAAAGAAACCAGCAAAAACTACAGAGGTAGAGGCTGTTTTAAATAGGAATTAAGAGGGTACTAAAATATGCTTTTAAAATCACTCACCCAGAAATCGTTGAAGATAGTTGTCATATTTACCAAAACATTTTCAGCATGTTCAGTCATCCCATGAGCCCGCAAGGCAAATATGAGCAAGGCTATGTCTAGTACCGATTGGATGTGAAACAATATTACTAGATTTTCAATTTTGGGATGGAAAAAGGTACCAGTCATAGGAATGCATATTGCCGAGGAAATAAATGGATATGTGTTTTTTAAAACCTCATCTTTCATTCTTTGTCTACCTCAGCATTTGCTGTTAATTCTGCAAAAAGCTGAGGTAACAGAGAAAAAGAGTCACTGAAACGTGCATGAGCAACACTCCTGCAGCAGAATTTTGTTGCCACTGACTTCAGAGAAGCAGGACGCAGCACTAGCAGAAGCCTGAGCTCTGATAGTAACTCTGACTCAAGGATCAGGTGAAGCAGATACGAAGGGAACTGCACCCGACAATAAATTATTTAAGGGTGATAAGGCCCCTGTCTGCCTGGAAGGAGTAGAGAGCAGTGGCTTGTCCACAGCACAGCACTTACATTAAGGGACACTTCATATGCTATTTCCCAATCTAGTAACTAAAAGCACTACAAAAATACCTTCTGGAGCCATGATCCATGAATGAGATTTGCTAGTGCAGCAACCACTGAGTGCCCCTCTTTGGCAATGTCATTGTATTGTGTGACAGCTGACAGTATGTCTGTGTTACCTGTATAGAAGTACTGTAAATGGAAAGCAGATCCACATTTTGTTAACAGTTAATCTTTCCACTGTCATTACAGAAATGACCATGAGTACCACAGTATTTCCCAGCAATCTGTTAATAGCAAGCTTTTTCCCATCTTGTCTGCTGCTGTTGACACTTATCAGGATGGATATTGAAGAAGAGATTCTTAACAATCTTTGCCTTCCCAGGCTAGCTATTAAAGGCCCTAGAAAAAAAGTATGCATAACTGGAAGATACTTTGGTGGTTTTACAAGCAGGACAAATGAATCTCTGTACATGGTTCAAACTACATAGCTATGCCAATTAAATGCCACTATTCTTCCCCTGGTGCAGTAACCAATACTGTGCCAAAGACTAACTGTCTAGCAGCTTTGACTTCTGAGTTTACTATTTTTCTAATCCTTAAATCCTGCAAGCTTCTACTTTTAATGTAATTCCATTTTATACACATGACTCTACAGCTGCTTCTGAGCACTGATCTAATCAATTTTGCCTATTAGTCACTGGATGTATTTCCTTCCATAGACCTACTATAGATTGTGAGATAGTGACTTAGAGATCCTTTTGTCACTGTGACTCTTGGCTTATTTCCCAACACATTGATTTTTGCCTTCTCCATCATTTCATTTAGCTGTAGGTTTCTAGTTCCCCTTGATTTCACAGCTTCTTAAAGGAATATTTTATCAATTTTAAGGCCCCTCCTTTTTAAAAAATTAGCTATATGTAAGGAGGTGCACAAAGGAGTGTAATGTTATCAATAACTCAGTTGGTGGGACAAAATTTCTAAACAAAAATATAGCTTAATCTTCCTGCAACTCTAAGCAGCTTAAGTATCCTATTACTTCTGAAATTCTATTGTCTCGGCATAGTCCTGCTACCTTCCTTAACCTTAATTTTTCCATTTCTAAAATAGCAGAAACAGTATACAGCACTTTTTGTCTTCAAGGACAAACAAGGGACTTCAGTCTTCTTTTATTTTTTTTGAGGCTTAATCTTAACTAATTTTGTAGGGGAAAAAGGAACACTGTAATGAACTTCTTTGCTAACCTGAAATCTGCATCGTCTCACAGCATTCACCACAGCTGGTCTCTTAGAGTCTCTGTTAGTGACGCCTTTTTTTCTGATATCCTTGAGTTGTGTGGCTGATAGTCATATCAGGATTTGAGCAGTTTCAAATATTCTCCTAGTTAACCACATGCATCTACAGCTCTACTCATTTCCCTGATTCCAGTGACAGCTGTGTAGCTCTGAAATGCAAACCAGAAACAAAGTATGGTGACAATGTGTGCAATCCACAGCAAATGGAGTCAGAACAGTAGGATTTTACTTTCACCATGTGCCTCTGGAAACAAGAGGTACAGCATGGAAGCAGCAACTTCTGCTCCCTATTAAAATATTTCGCTCATCCTATCCTGATCCATGCCTCTGTGACTGCAGACAAGGTCACGAGTCCTTCTTTCTCAGCTTCTGCTCCAGGCCCAAAAGAACATCCTCCATATTCCTGTACTGATTCTTGCACTTGGGCTAGCAGACAGTAACAAACAAAATTTAATGTGTAAGGGATGACACTGAGTAAAGAAGAGGAGACATAATGCATTTTTAGAAATGTGCAAGGAAGACAAATGCACAGGAAAAAGGAACTGGAGGACTGGTTGGTTTCGTGCCTTGGCATTTTCTGCATAACTGGAAATTTATTGTACATATCCAGGATTGTATCCTGTTCCCAAGCCTCAGCTCATCAAGCCTGGCTGGGCAGCCCTTGTATGTCTGAAGTCAGATCTGAAGAATCAAGAAAACATATGCCATCTGTCCTAATTGCTTCAACAACAGAGATCCAGGGCTGTAGCGAAGAGATTAATAAAAAGAGGAAAGGAACTTCACTGGTGCATTTATATTAATTATAGGCAAAGCAACTAAGGACACAATTTTCAGGTCATTGCATCTCTGCTATTCCAATGGCTGTAGGGACTTAATCCTCATCTATCTTGACTGCACATTGTGTGCATTAATTGGCATTTCTGCATAAATTATAATATATGAAGTGTGCTAGTAAATTTTAAGAGTCCTTAGAAAGTATTAAATACTTAGAAAATAAGTAATATATTAATAACTTAGTTCTGAAAGTCATGCTACACTTAAACATTCATTTTAAATCACTTCAAATTTCAGCAATGAACACCTACAAATCACTCTTTCTGAGAATCAGCAAAGACAGCCAGAAGCTAAGGAGATTAGGAGTTGGAGGAAAAAAATAATTGACTTGCCACTCCATTATGCTTCAGGCTTCTAGACTGGGATTTACTCAGAGAAAAATATGTTTAATGCACCTTTTGAATTCTTTGTCTTCTGATGCCATAACCTCGGGGAGAGCAGGCTGTGGCTCATCAGGCAGCTGGGTGGGACAGAAATTATTGACTTCTTGATTGACTTCTGCCTGTCACTGCTACAAGGGCACCTGGTGCCCCACCTCAAGGGTGGCCTTGGTGGAGCACCTGGCTTTGGTGCAGTGTAGCCCATGCTGCCCTGTCCTCCCACCTAACCCTGGGCTCCCACAGGTGCTGCCTTCCTGCCTCCCATGCTAATGGGCCAGCAGGACAAGGTGCAGGGGATCCACTCCCTTTTGCAACTGATGATGAATGAGGAATACACTAATTAAACGTAAACAAGCAGAGTCACACGCTTCCAAAGAAAACTGCACACTGCATTGCCACCTGTATGAACATGCCAGGAGGGAAACATGCCACAGGGATGAGCAACTGCTGCAGCCCACATGCTGCCCACATGCCCTGGCTTCTGGAAGGAATAGTGGGACTCTCCCAGAATCATTCACTTTGGTGGTCCCTTTTGGGTGTCATTACATGTCAAAGTTCTTTTCTGTGACAGACTTCCCCAGGGGAGAAGTCATTTTACTCCAATTGCTTTGCATACATTCACATAGCAAAAACACAATCTTCTCCTGGGGAATTCCTCCTGACTTCACAATAGCAGACAATTTACTGAAGAATGTGTAACATCTACCATATGTTAAAGTTAACCCAAGGGCTAGATGTACAGGAGAGCATTATGCAAAATTGAGGCCACAGTTATAAAAAAGCAAAACCATCAACTCTGGTGGGAGTCTGGTGACCCTGTTCTGGCAGGAAGGTAGGAGGCTGGTAATGATATTGTGTAACTCCTTGGAAGTCTGAGTGATGTGGCCCCACCTGCAAGGCAAACTGCCGTTTGGAAATCCGGCCTCCTTGCGCACATGCTGTGAGGAAATCGAGTGTTGCAAGTAGTCAGCTATCCAGCATGCAAGAGTTTCAGGCAGTGGCATTTTCTGGCAGAAAGATCATATCCATCTTGCCAGGCTGGGAACAGGGAGAAAGGGATACCACATAATGAAAAATCCTCCAGTTCACTTGGCAGCTGTTATCCTTATGTACCCTGTGGCTATGCTTACTCTAGTGCAACTCTGCTAGAGAAAGCTTCAGTTTAACATGACTGTTTATTAACACGTTTTCAAATCCTAGTGTAAACCAAGCTGGGAAAAGTTTGCAGGCATGAGCTGGTTAAAATTAACCCTAGCATAAGGTCCAGGGTTTAGCTCAAAAAGCTCAGCATGTAAACCATAGACTGTCATTGTACCAGAACAAAAGCAGTTACTGGGTGATTGCTTTTATTTAAATACTGTGTTAGCAATAACAATATCTGTATGAAGTCTATTCATTTTTCTATAACTGCTTTGTTTTGAAATACTAATATAAGGTGAACAATTTATATTCTGATGTGTTTTAATTGGACACCTCTGAAACACGAAGAGTTTCAAGCTACTTCCTTCTACCAGCACCTAGCCTGTTCCTCACCAAAGGGGTTCCTCACTTAAAGGAAGTCTGTCTCAGCACCCCACGCTTGTCCCAAATACAAAGCAATCTCCCTGTGGAAAAAGAGCAAAGATACCTCAGAAATTCAAGCAGCTACGGCCAGAGGACGTCTCATTTTGACACTGTTTTACAGAGGCCTCTCCTGTTTGAGGCTTCAAGATAGCTACTGCCCCAGAAATCCTGCTTTGCTGGGAGAACCTCTCGAAAGCCCTTGGCCTGCTGTGCTATGAGGCCTGCAGGGGACAGAGAGAGGCTCTGCAGCAGAGCTGAGCTGTGACTGCCGGAGGCTGAGGAAGAACACAAGGTGTCAGAGAGCCATGGGGTGAGAATCCAGCCCAGAGGGTTCAGGGCACACACAGCCATTGCAGGGGGCCTGGCAGGGGGCTCTGCAGCAGTTCTGACACAAACAGACTCAAAGGTGCATTCCAGCCTTCTAAATTAGAGTCGGAAATTCATCACCAGGCACATGATAATTTAGTATTTTTTATCATGATGATTGATTGTCAGTGCAGTTAAAACAATTAATACATTTCTGAAAGATAAGGTCAAAAACTTAATATTTTGATGTGTCCCAGAACAAATCAAGAACTTGGCAGCTGGATCAGACCAAGGGTTCTTTTTATCTGCCAGCAGTCAGTACAAGGTGTTTCAGAAGAATACATAAGACCTCTGCAGCCAGCGTATGAGGGAAGCATTGTGTCTTCTCACTCTACACATGCTTTAGATTTCTTCCTGATCTAATGGAGATTTTTTAAATACCTAAAAATACCTTTTAGAGAGTTTTGGCCATAGTTAAAACTCTGGCTATTTGTTATTTAGAGAAACTCTGACTATTACTTGTCAGTCTTCATCATTTCCCTTATGCTGGAGAAATAGAATTATATTAGCTGTCCAGTGTAGAGCCTCATTATTTTTGTATGCCCTTTCTTTCATATAATTGACTGTTGCCTTGTTCTTTCCTGTAAAAATACTGCAGACAGAAAGCTTCACGTAAGTTAATAATATTATTTTTATCTATCATGTTCTTATTTATCTCCATGTTAAAGCAAACATATCTTGTATTTTTAACTTGTCTCCTTGTGAGAGTTTTTTCTATTCCCTTGATTCCATTCCCATCTTTTTTTTGACTTACCTTATTTTCTGAAACCTCTGTGATTTCTCTACCTCTGTGATATCCTTTTTGAAATGTAGTTATGAAGAATATACAGCTGATGCTGCAGTGTCAATACAAACAATGACAGTTTTTCCATTGCAGTGTATTTGCTATTCTTTTCTTCCTCTTTAGTGGCTTGTTTGCTCTTTTGGCCACCAATGCTCATTGAGAAACCTGCAGTGAGGCTTCAGTTTAAGTTGTAAATTAGTTTGGACTCCTATGAGACTTATGATTAGTTTAATTTTTCACTTTCAATCTACAGTAGATTCAATATCTCAGCGTTGAAAAATCTATTCTGTCTCATCTGACAAACTTCAAAGAGACCATTTTAAAATATTCCCCTCTCTTTTCATAAGCTGTACTTTCTCCTAGATAATTTCCTAGATGACAGCCTCCTAGATAATTTCAGCTTGTTTTCTGTTGTGCAAGTAAACTGGAGTGATAAAAAGAAAACATAATTTTTAAAAATACCTCTTTATTTACCTTTATATTACAATTTCACAATATAAAAAGTGTAAGAAAATTATGAGTTTGGGGGAATTGTAGGATAAATTTTTAAAGCTATTTCAATACTGTCTTTTTTTGGCAATTATGGAACAAGCCTGTTTGTTGTAAGATTTTAAAAATCTTATTTAAACGTTAATTTAGGAACCCCAGTAAGTCAAGTGTATTCAATTAATTAAATGTACTTTCTTTTTTTTTTAACCTTTAAAAAAAATGGCAAATAACTTGTTATTATTTACCTAAATTAAACATAATGATGCTGTTTTATTAATACATTAATGGGAAAATTCTGATAGCTTCAGTGATACCAGAGCACATGTGCTTGCTCTCCTTGTTTAATAGTTTCTGGCCATATCAGCCATGACAAGCCTTCAATAACACTTGTGTGAACAATCTGATCAAACATTTCTTTGAAGCTGAGAATTAAGTGCTTTGCTCTACACAAAATGAACTATTCAACAACACTTTTCATCATGAGTACACTATGAAATACTTTTGTGAAACCAGTTTGGCAGAGCTGCCTAACAACTGGCCACACAAGTACTTCTATCAGAAGAGTGAGCTCCTTCTATATCTTCATTTCAGCTTTCAAAAATTGATTTTGGCCTTTATTTCAAGTACATTCCACTGCCGTCTAAAACCAGAAGGTTAGCAAGCTACTTAAATACTTGCAATGATTTATCACTGTGACAGGAGAAGAAATCTGTAAAAACATAGAAAAATGATCACTTGATGTAAGATTAAGATGTAAGATGTAAGAATAAGAACAGAAACCACAACTAGCTTGAGAGCCAAGGAATATGAATTCATGTTTTTATGTCTGTGAAAGGAACACAACATGGCCTTAGACAAATTGCTTCATATCACTGTAGTTCTGCTTCCTCTCCAGCTGTCAAACAGGGATAATTTTAGTCTGCAGAACAGGAAAAAATGTAATTTCTACAGTAAATAGGTAGTGTGGTAGTGTATGATATTACCAGCAGAGTCCTATGGTTCACTAGGACTCTTGGTAATTAGTCCTGAAATTTGGATGTGATGTGCATCCAGATCCTGGTTTGTGCAGAATTCAGGCACCATTTTTAGCTTGATCTTGCATTTTCAGTGGAGGCAGGATCTGGCAGCTCAGCTCTCCAGTGTTCTTTAACTATCCCTGGCACCTGCATGTGTGGTCCTTAGCAGCGTTAACTGACTGGCAAGGTGCTCCGTGGACTCCACCTGCTCTAACACTGCCTGCACATTGTAACTTGTTACTCAGTTACAACCCTCAGTCACACCAGATTCCTTGATCGTGGAGAGCTGAGGGCCCCCGGGATGCTTGTTAGAATCACCATTACACCAAGTGAAGTCTATTCAAATAAACCCCCCGTGTGCCTCCAGAAGCGCTCACTCTGGTCAGTCTGTGCCGCCCCAAAAGATTGTATTCCAAAACCAAAATGCAGACAAATAGCATTGGACAGGTTTTAAATAACCTTGGACCAAATTACAGTAATACTGATTAAATAAATACGTGCCTTAGAATCAGAGAATTGTTAAGGGTGGAAAAGACCCTTAAATCATGGAGTCCAACCATTAATTATGATTTTGGAAAGTGAGGTGATTTCCATTTTCTCTTCTTTCCCTCACTCCAACACTTGATACGTAATATAATTATATATATAATAATAGTGATTGTAACATAAAGGGAAGTATTTTTACTTTTAAATTTTATGACAGTCACTTGAGTTGCTATAATGACACTACAGAGAGATTGCCTCTTTGATTCTAAGATTTGTGGCATATGAGAACTCTGTTGAGGCACTTCTTACAGTAGAAGCTATAAACAGACTTAAAACATATACCACAATGAAAAACTGGGGACAGAATTGTCAGAGTTGGTAATTAATTAAAAATTACTTCTTCATTCTCAGCTCCTATTTAAGTAATTTATCAGTGTAAATGTTGCATGGCCCACAATTAGTGCTTTCTGATAGAAGATTTTATTAAATCAATAATGAAATAGATATAAATTTCAGCTCTGTAATCCCAATTTAATTTGGTGCAATCAGAGAAAAACACAGCCCTGCTCTGTTCAACAGTGCCAGGCTGGAAGGCCTGGACAGGCTCCTCTGGGCAAGGGCATTCAGTGGAAGCAAAATGCAGCTCCCCGTGCCCTGGGCAGCAACTGCCACTGCCATTGGCTTAGCTCAGCAAGCATACCACAGCATGGTGGTAATGGAAGGGCTTTGCTTTGTGTGAATCTGTTTTATATTTGTCTCACCTGCCTGTGCCTAATCTTGCCCCTTCCCCACAGAGGCAGGAGGACTGGGCTCCTCTGGGAGAACCCGATATCTCTGTTCTCCCATCCCTCTGGACTCTGGGGAGTGTTTGAGGTCCAGTGGTAAGCTCTAGATTGGGGTATCTTTTGAAGGAAAAATCAATCTAAAGAAAGTAGTTTAAACAAATCATTTAAAGCCATGTACTGTATTCGAAGTAAGGTAAACTGTGTAAGGATTCATTATTTTGGTATGCTGGCATGACAGTGGGGTGGATTTTTGCACACTTCCAAAGAGCTTTGCAAAAAAACCTATTTAACCCTCCAAAGAGAATGTTAGGAATAGAAGGTGGTAGGGTAATTCCAGTAGCTTGCAACTTCTCTGAGTACCCTCACATTAGCAATTCATCTGGTTTTGTAGCTCTCTTACAAAGAGCTTTGTTAACTGCACAGGATACCAACTTAATTATGTTGCACATTCCTTATGCATGCACATATCCACGAGGAAATAATGCTGCAAACAATTACACTGAAAACTTTCTTGAACAAGTAAACCTTCAGCAATTCTTTCTCCCTCTATTATCTCAATATGGACTTTTATAAGACTTGTTTTAAGCATGTCAATGTAGATGTCCTTTCTGATTAAAGGAAAATATTTTAGATGGTAGTTCTCAGCTTTCAAATTCTGCTGTTAATTTATAACTTTTTTTTTTTTTCTAAAGACAAAGAAAAGCAAAGGACAAGGAAAGATGGCATAAAAATCAGGTAACATGATGAGAATAGGATAAAGAGGATTATTAGATAAATAAAACAGCAGTGGACTGAATATTATTGGGAAAAACATTATGTTGATACACATTTTCTGACCAATGTTAGGAAGTGCTAGAAAGAACCAGGCACAGCTGTGAACTTTCTGGATTTCCATGCGTTAATGGAATTCTGAAAAATGTAACTAGCTACACTTTTGGCCACTGAATTTTTTTTTGTTTGATTGCCATTAATCACAACAACATAATTAGTACAGAATTTTAACCTACATCAGCTTCTCTTCAACATTATTGCACTTGTGAGGTCCTAAACTTTAGAGCTCTGTTAGACATGATGGGCTCAAGTCAATAAGCACTGCTTCTTTGGCTACAGGTCCCACCAGCAGCCCCTATCCTTTGCAAACCTGAACTCCCAATGGACAGAACTGATTTAAAACAAAGCCATGACTCTTAAGGCCTTGAGTCCATCACCATGCAATGTTGCCTTTCAGGGATTGCACTGCCTGTGCTGGGGGCCTACTCTGGCACAGCATGGCTTGGTGACCTGAACCAGGCTGCTGTGAAAGCTGTAAGAGCTGCCCTCCTCCCCTGGTGGCCCTGCTGGCACCCAGAGCTCCCAGATTAGCCTGTCCTTGCTACACCCTGACTGATGCAGATTTACGGCCACCTTCCAGAAAGCTTCAAGTCTGGGAATACAGCCAGTGCTAAAGAAAACCAGAAAATATATTCTCCCTTGTATGCACCTAAGTGCATGTGTGCTTGCCCTGTATTCTGTGAAAAATTCCAGGAATAAGCCCATCAAAGTTTATGGAAGAGTAAGGAATGGTATTGTAAAGCTATGGTGGGACAAATATGAGAGATTATGTCTTTTTTAGAGCACTGATCAACCTTCAAACTTAGAAACTGACAGTCTGCAAGTGAGGTCGGTCTGTTGCCTCTGGTTACAGAGTGGCCCTGGCCCTGTCACCTGGCTGAGAGAAATCAGTTCATTCTCTCCTTGCAGTTTGAGGGCACTGCTGAATGATGCTGTGTGGCAGTCCCTGCAGAGACCTTGAAGATTGATGGGGTGGTGGAGCCTGAGACTGTTGATTTTGCAGCCATAGGAAGCCTGTCTGCCTGCCTTGCAGTATTACTCTTCCTCCATTAAGTAAGTGGTTCTAGCATCCAGCCCAGCCAGCTTGGCAACTTTCAGGGCATAAGGTTAAAATGCTTCAAAATCTGAGAAAACATTTGCTCTTTTCTGTTTTGAAACCTCTAATTTGAAAGTGATAGTTCTTTGTGTTTGTCTGACTTGTCTCTACAAGCAATATGAATTTATAATTCATCAAGAGAGAGGAAATGTCACCTGAAACTTGCTGAGGACTATAAGATCAGCACTAAAACAAATCAATACAGGTTACTTTCCTGATTCATAATGTGTGTCAGGTTGCAATTCCCATGGCTGAAGGCAGCCTGCCTAATATATTTGTCTCGTACTTGAATCAGTGCCCAGCTCTGCAGAACATAAGATTTTCATTTAAAAGTAATAGTGAGTTTTGAGGCTTGTTGAGAGATCTCTCATTGTCATTGGTGTACACAGGTTTTTAAATGTGTTTGGATGTCTGCCCTAAGGCAGGTCCTGCTGGTGATGGTGAGTGAGCAGCACTATTTCCAGCTCGGGGTCATCATGGTCAGCAGAGAGACCTTCCTGAAGGGCGTCATCATTCATACAAAGTGCATCACTTGTACTGCATCCAGTGTGCCTTGGACAGTAGGACTGAGTCCTGCATCACGAGTCACCTTTACATTCCCTGCAAATAGAGCTGGCAAATTTTTTTTCAATTTTTTTTTTTTTTCAATCTGAAATATTGGTAGGTTTGGGATAAAGAATACTTAAACTGATTTAAGACCTTCCTCCCAATTTTTGACTAGCTCATACATCAATTCTTCACAGAAGTTGCACGGTTGGATAAAGATTTTACCAGAACCTCTAGGCAGCTTTGAAGAGGACTAGTACTATGTGCAGCTCAATTGTTAATTCAAGCAAACATGACCAAAATTATTTTACACATGTTGTGGGAAAATCTTGTGTAAGCCTAGAGTAGTTAGTTTTTCGTTATTTTTTTACTTTACAGCCCAGAATCTAAGGCACTAATTATAAGTGTAAGTCTTTATTATTCGATCTAAGACATTTGGAGGACAATATCTGAATCTAAAGAGTAAACATATTTTCTCAACATGTTCTTCTAATTGTTCAATAGTATTTGTACTGCATAATCTGTCAGGGAATATCAATAAATACGCACACAATTTGAGTGAAAAGAAAGCTTTTGTGTTGTTTATTAAAAATAGTCGCATTTTACTACAGCAGAATAGAGAGTTCTTGCAAATGTTATGACTCCTGCATATTTTGAGTTCACATATTGTACTGTTTCAAGCAGCAAAATATATTTATATATAACTTCAGAAGTACATCAAAGAAACAACATAAACTTGTCCCTTTAAGTGGGAGACAACAAAAATCCCTTTATATATTGTCACTTGCTGGGAGACTCAGAAGCATTAACAAAACCAAACTCATATTTTATTCTTTGTTTTACAAGGCAGCAAAGGAAATATTAATTTATTTTGCCATTATTAAAGGCTACTATGTTTCTGCCTATTGGAGAAAAAGTATTCAATTTAAAAGCAAATACAAAACCCATTGAGCCTTCCTTAACCACGGTATTAATACATTCTTGGAATGCATTCAAACATCTGCTCGCTAAAGAGCTTGTGGCAGAGAAAGGAGTTTCTAGCCCTCAGCTGGGGTGGTGTAAATGACCATAGGAAAGTCCTTAGCTGTTTTAAATACTTCAAATTTCTTTCTGGGCAGATTAAAAAATATATTCATATTTTAAAATCTCATGTGATAAATAGAGTCTACTGAGAAGGCTTACAACTTTAAAATGACAGTGGTTCTCAGCTGAAATACCACTGCCACTACTGATACAGAAAATTCATTTGTTCTGCTTGTTTTGTGTCAGGAGATTTGGTGGTCTTGCCTCAGTTCTGGAGCAAGCCTTTACTCTTACATCTCCTTTTGGACGTGTTTGGTCTCACACCTTTCCAGGAGCAGGGTAAGGCGCCATGTGTTCCTTTTTCCTTAGTCTGTCTCTGGTTGGAAATGACCTTACCTGTCATCTCTGATACTTGTTCCCATCTCTTCTTGTGCCTCCAGCTTCCTCGATTATAAGTATTCTAGTTGGGAGTTTTCTGTCAAAAATGTCTGCAGGTTACCGCCAATGAGTCATTGTTAGAACCTTGAAATTATACTTTGTGCTATTAAATAAAAATAACAATATTTATATAATAAAATTGTTTATTTATATAAATGTTACATTTATATATATATTATATTATTTACACATGATATATGATATGATATGATATGATATGATATGATATGATATGATATGATATGATATGATATGATATGATATGATATGATATGATATGATATGATATGATANACAATCCCAACCCATGTTTTGTTAAAATCAGTTTTCTGGGTGTTGTTGTTTTTGGTTTTTTTGTTGCTGTTGTTGGTTGGAAGTTTTTTGTTTTGTTTTTAATCTAATAATTATTTACCTCCCTGCCTTTTACTTATCTTCACTCATGGGAGCAAAGCTTTCAGGGCTTTCATGATGTTTGGTGCTACTGCTAGGACTACATGCCAGTCTTCTGGATTTAGAGCTCTGCCACCTTTCTTCCCTCCAGACTCTGCTGGTTCTCAGTGCCATGTTTTCCACCCTCTGCAGATTTCTAGCTAGAGTGGATAATTTCAGTTGTCTCAGCATGTCAGCAGGCTAACCAACATTCTGGACTATGGAAAGACTGGGAATGATTCTGTTCACACTTCCAGGCACAACCTAGTCAACTGTAAAAATCCAGGAGAAGTTCATAAAGGCACACAGGTTAGACAGGCTGCGTATTTCCTTAGAGTTTCCCTTTCCTTTGGTTAAAAGATATCACACATACATTTCAAATATAGGTGTAATACACTGCTCAAGTCTTTGTAATAAAAATTCATAGTAAACTTAGCCTAAGTAAATGGTGTTTGAGGTGCATGATGTGTTGAAGAACTTTTAGCTACTGTAGGAAATGAGCTGATACCCCAAGAGATTTTTGGCTTGTTTGTGAGTTTTTTGGTTTGGTTTTTTTTTTTGAAGGAAGGGACCTCAGAAGATCATTATCTAGATATTCAATTGTACCAGAGCTTCCAGATACCCCATTCTTCCCATCAAATACCGTTCTTGCCTTTTGCTTGTGACCCCTCAATATCCTCCCCGGACCTTACACATCCCAGAGCGAGCCGTGCCTGCTGCCCTGGCTTGTAGCATCCTCTTCCCATACAGCTCTCTCTGGTGCCACTCAAAGTTCACATCCCAGAACTACACCACTCCAGCTGATGCTCTGGCTGAGTGGTATGACCTACATCAGTGAGTGCTTTCATAACATCACTAAGCCATGTGTTTATGGTGTAATCACTGGTAAAAAAAAGCTGTGCCTATGCTAGGACATATTATCAACAGAAATAATTTGTATTTTGCTGGCACCATCTCCCAGTTTGTTTTTCGGTATATTGGTAAAATCAGGGCTTTTATATCAATACAATAAGCACCCTTACATAAGCACAACAAACAGAGCTAATCACAGTGTGGCTTCTGCAGCTATACCTGGTTCTGTAGGTGCAATTGTGCTGGCCAGAATGCCAGGTCAGGGTGCAGACTTTGATTACTGTGTTTGCAGGGGATGTGTTACAGGGTGTAACAGCAATGCCTCCTTAAACTAGAGTAGCTGATATATGTGCACTGTTGATTCTACTATTGGTAAAGCAGGAAACAAAATTAAGAGTTCTGTCTTGGCATGTTATACCTCGTGGTATATACAAAAAGAAAGGCTTTTATGGGTACATCATCTGTGAATAATGATGTCTTAATGATATGCCAGTAAAACTTAAAAATTGTTGTGCCTAAACTGCCTGATTTCTGTTGCTCATCTATTATAAACAAAATGTTGATTAGTTTAGGTTTCTGTTATTCTTGGATAAGTTAGATTTTTAAAGAAATCATAAATACAAAAAGAGATGTGTTGGCAAAAAATGTTATTTATAATTATCTACATTTAAATTCCTTTCTGAATTACATAAATTATGCAAGATCCAAAGCAATTGTTAAAGGTCTTTAAAAGAAGACTAGCCACCTAAATTTTTGAGTCAATAAATGTTTGGGTTTTTTTAATACTGTGAACATTCTAGGAGATACAGAGAGGAGAGAAAGAAGAATTTTAAAGCACCTCACTGTTTTGAAGAACAGAGATTTTTCTTAGTTTGAGTTCTATTTTTAATGCCTTAACTGGTCTTTTAATCTTCCTAGAGTAGAGGCTACTCATTTGCTGGATTTACTCCATGTTGCTGGGGTTTTGTTTCGGACATTATTCCATAGCTTTCCTTAATCCAAGAAGCTTTATGAGATTTAGCTGATACACAGGATAGGATGGTAACTGCTGTACTTTCCCCTTTGGGCAGTTTCTTGCAGTGTTTCAGCACTTTATTAGAGTAGAGAAAATTAGAGCAATAGGCAATTTTTTGAATTAAAATCTGAAGCCACACTGGCAGTACTTTTGATCTGTCACATGACTGGAAATTATTGGTGGGTATGGCAAACACTCCTAACAAGAGAAACACTCGAGTTCTTGATGCTAAGCCCATGTTGCCAGGGCTCTGAGCACACCATCTGGATTGGCAACCTCTTTCCCTACACCTAGAGTTTTAACTCAAGGCCAGCCCAGACATGGTGCTGCTCTGTAACCTTGGATCAAAGTGCTGTGAAAACAACCAAGTTGCAAGATGGAGGTATGAGGAGCCTTGCCTGGGTGCTCTGCTGTGTTCAAGCTGAGACCTTTGCCTGTGGTTCTTGTCTGAGCAATGCTGTGGCTGTGCTCGGTCCTTGCCTGAGCCTGCTTACACTGCAGTAGATCCCAGTCTTGCACCCTGATGATCCTGACTTGCCTTGCTGACTGAGCTCTCTAGCTGCAGCTTGGACTTGCTGCCCTAGACTCAGCAGGCAGTCACTGGGTGTTAGCTGACTCCGGCTGCCACCCTGAGCCTGTCTGGGCTCCTGACAGCGTGTCTCCTGCTTGGTGTGGCCAGTGGCCCTTCTGCCTCGCTGGTACTTGTGGCTCCTGGCTCACTTGCCCTCCAGGGCAGCCCAGCCCTTGTGGCTCCCTGACATGACTTGCTCAAGCAGCAGCTCTTCATTAAACAGCTTTCTTCCTCAAGGATAACCTAGACTGAGGAGCTCTGCCAGTCCTGTAAAAGCCAAGCAAACTGCCCTGAGAGATAAGAGCCTGAGCTTAACATAATGCTCAAGTTTGACAGGGAATCTTGTTGACTTACTTGCAGGGAAATTTGTCCAGCAGCATTGGACAATTTAATTTCTCATTTGTAAATCATAAAGTCAGAGAGAAAATACAAAATATGAGCAAGGTTTATTTTGGCCTTAAGTGCTGTTTTGATTTCCCAGGAAGCACTGCTCATCAGACACCAAATTTTCCCAGGAAAAAAAATAAATCTAAATGTAATCACAGTTTTTTGTTTAATGGTTGAGTTTCATATACAGGCATACTTACAGCACTTAGATTACAGAATTATTTCAACTTACAACCCCAAAACGAAAAAGAAAACCTTTAGAAATGTTTAAATCCCAAGAACTCAGGCACATTATAAACATCGCTGCATTGAAGCTTGCTGCTTGTAGCTTTCCACTAAGATATGAACTGTTTCTTCCCTGATACTATAAAAAGAAAATGAACAAAGGCTGGAGTCATTTACTCAAATGATGAATAGCCTTTTGTAATTAAGATATTGTTTTGGTCATTCTATGACCGTCTAACAAAGCAAAACTGTGCTCCTGCTTAAATGGTGGCATTTCCTGTTCCCCACTATTGGCTGCATTTTTCTCAGGTCTCCCTTGTTTATCCTGTCTCTTGCTTGTTTGGCTAACCAGTGACTAGCCAGTGTTTTCAGATGAACCAAACCAGGAACTAGCTGTCAACCAGACTAGATCCCTGATCTCGTGAGGCTGTGTAAATTCTCATACTTAGAAAACATGTATTACACTCCCAGTTTTGCCACGGAGGTTTTTTATGACCTTTAGAAAATCTCTTAAGCTTTTTCTGTTTCCCCTTGTGAAACTGAGGTAGTTATAATCCCCACTCTTTTTGTACGTGAAGATTAATTTATTAATTTGCATGAGATGTTCATATCCTATAGTGATGAAAGCCATAGAAATTCCTAGATCAAATCTTTTATATATTTGAATTTTATTCATTCACAGCTTTGGAGAGTTTATTCCTGCTAAATGCTTCAGTAAGCCAGACACCTCCACACCACCTTAATTATATTAAACTGTAGTTTAAAAGAAACAATTATATTTAGTTCATTGTCATTTTCATGGTATCCTAAATTAATTCAAATAATCATAGTGGAAATTGTGATTCTTGCAGGTTCCAAAAGGCTATTGTTGCCAATACATGAATGGCTAGCATGTGAATATTCTAAATGTAAGCAAAATTCTGAATTTTGAACGTTTGAAATGTATAATGATTGATGTGCCATCATGATTTAGGTAATTAGCCACTGGGGCTCATGGTGCTGAAATAGCTAGTAATACTTAGCTGGTGATTTTAAAGTTTTGGGTGGTTTGGCAGCAAGAACAAGTTAATGGCACAATGTGCTCCCAAGGCCTTGTTTGAAAAGCTGGATGGGTGGATGCAAAGGCTTAGCTGCTGTAACAGGGGTTCCCAGCGTGCAAAACCAGCCATAGCATTGAGGAACACGTTCTGGTAACACTGAGGCTGCATCTGCTCTCCAGCTCTGCAGAGAAGCTCACCCAGGCTCTGTTATTCTTTTCATGTCTTCAGGATGCCTGTCAGGGCTCCTCACTTCCAAAGGGATTGAGACAAAGATGTCAGCATTTCCTCTACCTGTGGCCTGAAAACCAGGTTAACAAAAAATACCCAAAAAAAGCTCTCTGCAAAGACCAGTAACAGCTTGGGGTGTGATACATAAGTAAAAATTCCCATTTGATTATACAGCAACAAACTTTAGGTTGATGGTTATTGGCTCAATAATCATTAATATCCAGAACACAGCTTTTTCCTAGGATCTTAAAAGGACTAATCTGCTGAATGGAACAGCTTGCAAAGGTTTACGGGGTCAGGGGGAAGGGAAGAAGAAAAGAGGTTAAGGCATCAAGGCCTTCAATCTAGGAAAAAATTCGAAATGGCTTATTTTGTAAGGTCACTATGCTTTGATGGACATTAACTTCAGTGAAACTTAAGAACTCGGCTAACAGGGCCATTGGAATTGGAGGCTTTTCAGCATAAATGTTCCTGTTTCCATCTCAACATGGGGAAGAACTTCTTTACATTAACTATTGTAGAGCACTGGAACACTCTGCCCAGGGAGGTTGTGAAGTGTCCTTCTCTGAAGACATTTGAAACCCACCTGGACACATTCCTGTGGAATTTGCTCTAGGTGACCCTGCCTTGGTTGGGGAAGCGTTGGACTGGGTGATCTCGAGAGGTCTCTTCTTACCCAAATGATTCTGTATTAAGTACAATGCGTTTTGCAATGTGAATTGCCATGAAGATACTCATGTGTCCTCTGTGAGCAGAAACCAGCCCAAGCTGTAAGCTTAGAAGAAAGGAAGCATCCTAGTGACAATAATGGGCATGTTACCTTTTTAACTGTGCATTCTCTGGAGGGGAAAGGGAGGTTGAAAGCATTTCGTCTTCTCCCATCAGCACCAGCTGCTGTTGTATCAGCCTTCATATTTCACCACATTGTTTAAAGCACAGCCATCCCTCAGTGCTACCAAATTAGAGGCTTTCAGACCGTACCTACATAATTGCAGATAGCTGTGCTGCTGTATGTGATAGTCATAACTGCATTTTTAGGCCATTTCTGGAAGAGAGGGTGGTTTTACTTCACTCATTTCTCTGAGGTAGACTAAGTGACAGTAGAGAGAAGAGTTTCTTCTCACTCTGGGTTAGTCTGTGGTAGGTTATATTGCTGTTTTGGTTGCATCTGCTACCTTTCTATTCAGAACAAAAGTGATCTGGGTGGATGCTGTCCGTTGTCTATGTTAATAGTATACATACCATTGCTTATAAACCCCAGTCCTTATGCTTGTCTGTGATTTTATATAGGTATGCTTCCATTTGAAATTAATTAGTTGGTCTGCATTGTTGTTGTAAGCATCGATGTTGTCTTGCCTAAATTCTACAAATCTAGAAAATGAGTCCGAGTTATTTTGCACTGAACACTTTTTTTGTCCCATGTGCAGGCAACTTTCAAAAGGTCTGAGCATGGCTTAACTCTTCTACCATGGTGGCCTACATGGTTTTAAATATTGCTAATTTTGATTGCAACCTGGCGATGTAAAGCCTTTATTCACTTTGGGATCAATCATTTGGTGACTGGACTCAGTGACACAGACAATCTCATGGAATCTTACATCTTCAGGCACTCAGAAAGACCAAATCACATTCAGACGGGACCATTCTAAACTGACATCAGTTCGGAGAACCCTTATTTTTTACATGAGTCCTATCAGTTTCTCCGGGACCTCCCAAACAGGCAAAGCTTTGCGGAGAGCCTTGCGGAGAAGGGCGCTGCCTGCGCGGCCGAGCCCGGGGCCGCGGGGCCCTTCCCCGCCGCCTGCAGCAGGGGGGAGCGACCCCGGCCCCGGCCCCGCGGCGGGACCTCCTCCGGAGCTGTGCCCCCAACGCTTCCCACGGCGGGACCTCCGCCGGAGCTGTGCCCCCAACGCTTCCCACGGCGGGACCTCCTCCGGAGCTGTGCCCCCAACGCTCCCCACGGCGGGACCTCCTCCGGAGCTGTGCCCCCAACACTCCCCACGGCTCCAACTGCTTACAAAATTTCTATCCGCGAAGGGTGCTCCTGTAGAAGCTGCTCATTTCAACGAATTACATAGTGCAAGGGCACTCTAGAAATCCCCAGAATTGTTGGGCAAATTGGGGCAATAATCAGGACAAAATTAACTATAACGGTATCAGATGTTAACCAGCAGTTTAAAGACTGATATGGCAGTAGCATCACAGAAATCCACGGCTCAGAAACTAACCACCTCCAGCCTCCTCCCCCCTACCCAACAACAACTGAGTACAGATGGAGAAGTTGGCTGTTTTCCATCAATAGTGAGTAACCCATTTTCTTTGCTGATTGATTTGGCCTGTGCTGTTGCTCTTTTACTTTTTTTTAATGCTATTCCTGGCAGAAAAGTCTTGGCATTAAATTTAATGCTGAATGACAATTTAATACTTCCTCTTCCAAGTCTTGCTGACCTTTAGTTTTGTGGCAAATAATTTCTAATTTGTATATAGGAAAATACTTCAATCATCTAGCTTTTAAAAATGAGATTGGGAGGGATCATTAGCACAAATTGTGCAATATTTTTATTCTACTGCTAGAAGTCTCTATACTAAACTGTTGCTTGTGAGAAAATGGAAGTGCAGTGCACAAATATTTGCAAGTTGCTGATACACCTGATGGATCATTAAGCAGTGGTTAGGACTTCCTTCAGCTTTCTCAGCTACACAACAAAGTAGAAGTAACTTGCTTTTCTTTTTGAAATAACCTTCAGTTAACTGAATCCTCATTGAATTAACTGCACACAAAAAATTTAGTTAGTAATGGGGCATTATCACGAAGTGAACAAAGTAGCTAACAGGTGTTAGTTGTTACATGTATCTTTTCTTGACTTTAAATCACATTTCATCATACTTCCTAACAATTTGTGAGATTCCATTCTTTTAGACAGTGCTATAGCTTTCCTGCTCTCATACTGTATTAGTTCTAATTACCTTAAATTCATTCTGTAGCAGGAAGTAAGATTTTGAACTGCATGGAAATCTTATGTTACCACTCTTCTTCTCAGAGCTCTATAAATCTTAAAATGCAAAGCATTCAAAGTAGGAGTGAGACAGTAGACTACCCAAATAACTGTTTTCTAAATTACTTCATAGTAAGTAAAATCCTGATGATATCATTGAACACGTGACACTAAGAGTGTAGAAGTAAAAAGCCACACTATTATTAGTAGCAGAGTTTCATTTAACCCTAGGTTGGTTTTTTAAACCTTATACTGTATAATGGGAAGCACTAGAGATGTTTAATCATGATTCTTATTTGTTTAAATCACTTGGCTCTGGTTAGCCAAAGGGAGCATTTTCAACTGTCCTCAGTCCTTGTCGGTGGCATGAGCTCAGTGTCTGCTCTGAAGTGACACGGTGCAGCTGTCTCACTCATCCTGGAGAGGGCTACTCGTCATATGGTGATTGAAACAGTTTGCAGGACTGCAGCACGATCACCGATGAGAACAAATGCTTTCCTCACGTCCTCAAATTCGAATACAAGTCATCTTGCAGGAGCAGCGCTCACTTCTGCGTGTGCTCATGCTATCGGCCTAGCGGGTGCTTTAGCATCGCCACGGGACATGGCATCCCCTGCAGCCCAGCGCGGCCCCGCGCTCGCCCCGGCGGGGTCCGGCACTCCGCCGGCAGGGCCGTGGCCTGCACACGCTGAGCCCGCCGCCCCGCGCACCGCCTCGCAGCGCTTCCAGACGCACAGAGCATCCCAGCGCCGCGGGATGAGAGGGAAGGGCGATGGCCGCAGCTGCCGCCAGCAGGCAGGCGGGTAGGTTACGAGGCGCTGGGGAGGGCGGCCAGCACCGGGGTGCCCGGGGCCGCTCCCGCGGGGCGCCTCCGCCAGAGCGCCCGCGCTTCTCCCTCGGGCGGCGGCGCGCCAGGGGGCAGCGCCTCGCTCTGCCCGCTCTGCCGGCTCCGCA